>JAKOGI010000302.1:702500-745943 GCA_029747015.1 Carnegiea gigantea | reverse complement strand
GGAGTCTAAGACCTCTATTTATACTAGAGCAAATCTCTATCAACTTTCCAAATTATACAATTTCTTATTTTTCAAGCCACCCCATTTTCCAAATTTCATTTAGCTTCCAAATTGGAATCCACCATCTTGCTTACCAACTTTCTTGTTTCCTTTTTTTTCCAAGCAACTGGTTTTCACTTGCCAAATCATGCACAATTTCCTTATTCAGAGCGGATTCAACTTATTACCTGCAAAACTAAATGAAATGAATGAAAAATCTGAAAATTATATTATTTCACGGGACAAAAACTAGATAACTAAGGGCACAAAATATGAAATATTTGGACCCTCATACCTAGCTTTTGCTCATCCTCGAGCAAAATAAAAGAAAAACTAACCTAATAACCTAACTCACTTTTGTAGGAGTCATAGTTGCATTTAGCATATGCAACAAGCCCTTTAAACCCCTTGGTTCCCCCAAGTGGATGAGTGAGGTCGAGTAAGAGTTGCAGAAGATATGCCACAAAATCTTGAAAAAGAATAAGGAAAAAAAGCAAAATCGAAAATCTTTTGGGGTTTACAAACAAAACACAAATGCATATACAAAGGAGAAAACTGTACACATTTCAACCAATCAAATCACCCTTGTAACAAAGATATTAACCTGTATATAAATAGAATATACACATCAAGACTCTTAATCCCCATAAATGACATTAAAGCACCAACTTTTCACCCCACAGTTGATGGGGACCATTCAAGTAAACCTTTGGAAACCCTCCCCAATGGTCCAACACAAGTTATGGAGTCCAAGAAGGTCAGGGAAGTCCATGCAATGGTTAGAAACCACCTGAAAAAAATGGACAGTGAACAAGCCAATTCATCTGAAAATTAGCCCGGTTTTATAGCCCTATTGGAACAAAATCTAGAAGGGGAAATTTCCTACACACACCACCCCTTAAATCTTAAAGTCTTAGCTTTCCAACAAGACCTTTTGCAAAGCATTTGGAGCCCATTTGGTCAGCCATCCAAGCCAAAACCCGAAACTGTGCACTGCCGGGTAGAATCCAGCACAGTCCGAATCAAAGGCCTGTTTGGTTGACTTGCTTTGTTCCAACTTTTGTCAAACTTCAGGGCATGAAAAGGCATCTAAATATTTATCAAATCATGGCCCTAACGTTGAGTTAAGGGACCAGCTTGTGCTTGTTTATCCAGCCAAAGTAAAGGAGGAAATCCTTACCCAGGTAAAGGGAAGGCCGGCTATCCACCCTTGTTTTTGGTGACCCACTTGTGCAACTTGCAAGCTTAAGAGTCTAAGCTGATGTATTAGGATTATTTGTAAGCTTGACACCTCAATTTAGAGATTACTAAGCTAATGAGGTGTCAAAGTTAGAATAGATCTCTTGTTTTGTCAAACTTACAACTTGTAATCTAGTTTAGGCTTTGTCATTTTGCATTTCTCAGCTTGTGAGCTGCCTTGACCGAGTTGTATGAGAGGGGAAACCTATAAATACCCCCTTTCTTCCATTTGCAAGGGTCTTTTGCCAAAATTGAATGCAAACTTGAGCATTGTCTCAATCCTCCAAAATCCTAGTTCTATATCTTAAGTGTGGCAACTTAAGTGGTGTCCTAGGTCTCTTTATCTTAATTAGGTGGTGTTTCTATATCCTAATTGATCTAAGGGGATTGCCCTAGTATTCAACAAGAGTGGCTCCCTTGGATTATCTCTTAAAGACACTTGAATTATCCGCTCTTTCCCTCATCTCATTCTCACTCTCAAATCTGCCCACACTTTCGGTTTGCATCCGAGACTCATTATTGGTAGCTACACACTTTGAGGGTCGTGGTATCAGAGCCTAGGCTACCCTCCTGGCCAAGCTTCCATTTTCAAACACATTCCCAAACACAACCCCACAAAACCACCCACAACACACTCCCTCGCAAGTACCTTACCGTACCCAGACAGAAAGTCAGCACGGTCACCCCGTGCCTAAGGGCACGACCGTGCCTCATTCCAACACGCTTATTTAAGCTTCAGCAACTGTGTATGCCCAGGCCGTGCCGCCCGGTATGACCGTCCCTCCTACTCCCCATCCAAAACACAACAATTCCTCACTTAAAGCCAACATGTCATCTAACCGAACACCGGAGCAAGTTGTGGAGAATGCTCTTAGGGAGAAGGCCGAATTGGAGGCTCAAGTCAAGTACCTCCAATCTCAACTTGGCCAACTCCTCGAGGAGAAAAGAAGGAGTTTGAGAAACTCAAGGAGCCCCATGGAATAAGGGCCTCGGATTGAACCTTAGGAAGAGGAAAGCCACCTAAACGATTCCTCTAGTGAAGAAGGCGAAGAAGGAAGGCCATTTCGGTCTAGAGGGGGAGACAACATTGATTTTAAGGTTGACATTCCTGAGTTTGGAGGCCAACTAGACCCGAACCTATTTCTAGATTGGCTTCGGATGGTTGAAAGAGTCTTTGATTACAAGGACATCCCAGATGAGAAAAAGGTAAAACTTGTAGCCCTAAGCTTCATAAATATGCCTTAATTTGGTGAGCTAACCTAGTGACCAAGAGGGTTAGAAAAGGGAAAGGGAAGATCTGTACTTGGGCTCAAATGAGAGACAAACTAAAAGTCAAGTTTCTACCCACCCATTATCTCCAAGATAACTACCTCAAACTTCATAATCTCAAATAAGGAACCAAGAGTGTGGAGGAATATACTAGGAAGTTTGAACAGCTCCTTTTGGAATGTGACTTGAAGGAGGATGAGACCCAAACCCTTATGAGATACTTGAGTGGTTTGGATGACCAAATTACCCATGTCATTGAACTTCATCCTTACTCCTCTCTTGACGACCTTAGCTTGCTTGCTTACAAAGTAGAACAACAATGGAAAGCCAAGGGAAAAGGAGCTTTATCCAAGCCTCCTACTCGGTCTTATCCATTGCAAAGACCCCCAAACACAAACCCTAGACCCCAAACTACTTCACCACCACGGCTAAACGCCCCTACTACCCAGAATGTCTCTCAAAGGAACCCCCCCAAACCGGATGATAGGAGGAGGTGTTTTCGGTGTCAAGGAATAGGACACATTGCGTCCAAATGTCGTAATAAAAGGATTGTCACCTTGGCTGAATATCAAGCTTTCTTTGAGGAGGAGGAAGGAGGGAAGAAGGAATTGTACTTGAATAAGCCCTTAGAGGAGGTTAAAGAAGGGCCGGATGAAGGAGAACTTTTGGTGATTAGAAAAGCCTTGAGTGGCCTAGCTTCCCAACATAAGTTTGAGCAAAAGAAGTCTATATTCCACACGAGGTGCAATGTAGGTGGCAAGGTATGCTCCCTTATCATTGATGGGGGAAGTTGTGCAAATGTGGCCTCATAATCCATGGTGGATAAGCTTAAACTTTCGGTGACTCCACACCCCAAACTGTACACCATCCAATGGCTCAACCAAAGCAAAGGTTTACAAATCTCTACTCGGTGTCTTCTATCTTTAAGCATTAGAAAGACTTATAAAGATGAGATTTGGTATGACATTGTACCCATGGATGCCTGCCATGTCTTGTTGGGATGGCCTTGGCTTTTTGATAGGAGAATCATGCATGATGGCCGCATGAACACCTATACCTTCACTAAGGATTACAAGAAGATCACCCTTACCCCAATCAAATCGTCTTCGCCTTCCAAACCTAAACAAAGCCCCCAAATGGACGTCTTCCTCACCACCCTCCTAAAGTTTCAAATGCATGAGTATGAGCCTTATAAGGAGTGGATTTTGCTAGGTCAAGAACCGACCCTAGCCATAGCCTCAAGCCACCCCTTGCTCACACCTCTCTTACATACCTTTTAACATGTTTTCCTATAAGAAATACCCCACGACTTGCCTCCCAAAAGGTCCATCCAACACAAAATTGACCTCATTCCTGGTTTCACCCTCCTAAACAAACCGGCCTATAGGATGAACCCTTAAGAAACCCAAGAAATCCAATGCCAAGTTGATGACCTCCTAGCTAAGGGGCTAATCCATGAGAGCTTAAACCCATCTGCCGTCCCGGCCCTACTCGTGCCCAAGAAAGATGGGAGCATGAGAATGTGTGTTGATAGTAAGGCCATCAACAAAATCACCATCAAGTATCGGTACCCCATCCCACGGTTGGAAGATTTACTTGATGAGCTTCATGGAGCCACCATCTTTTCTAAGATTGATCTTAGAAGTGGCTACTACCAAATCCGGATCTTTGAAGGGGATGAATGGAAGACGGCGTTCAAGAGCAAGGGCGGCCTCTATGAGTGGTTGGTCATGCCATTTGGCTTGACTAATGCACCTAGCACCTTTATGAGGCTCATGAATGAGGTGCTTAGGCCGGTCATAGGCAGGTTTGTCGTTGTGTACTTTGATGACATGCTTGTGTATAGCCCGGATGAGCAAGAGCATGCCAATCATCTTCACCAAGTCTTAAGCATCTTGGCTCAAGAAGAACTTTATGGTAACCTTGAGAAGTGCCACGTTTTTACACCCCAAGTCATGTTCTTAGGCTATGCAGTTTCGACTCAAGGGATTCATGTAGATGAAGACAAAGTCAAGGCCATCTGGGAATGGCCTACTCCCACTTCCATGCATCAAGTCTGAAATTTCCATGGCTTGGCTTCCTTTTATAGAAGATTTGTGAAGGACTTTAGCTCTATTGTTGGCCCCATGACCGTGGTTCTCAAAGGCAAGTCCTTTGAATGGAATGAGCAAGCCCATTCGGCCTTTGAAGAAATCAAAAAGAGGCTTACAAGTGCTCCCATACTAGCAGTCCCTAGCTTCTCCAAGGTCTTCGAGGTGGAGTGTGACACGTCCGGGGGGGGAATAGGGGTTGTTTTGTCCTAAGAGAAGCAGCCCATAGCATACTTTAGTGAGAAGTTGAATAAAGCCAAGAGGAAGTACTCAACGTACGACAAGACGTTCTATGCTATAGTGCGGGCTTTGGAGCATTGGAGACACTACCTTGTGGGGGCCAAATTCATACTACATTCGGACCATAAGGCCCTCAAATTCATTCAAGGGCAACATAAGCTCAATCCCCGCCATGCCAAGTGGGTTGAGTACCTTCAAGCTTTCAACTTCATGATACATCACAAAGCCGGCAAGTTGAACAAGGGAGCGGATGCCCTTTCAAGGAGATATTTCCTCCTTTCGGTCTTAGAATCCAAGGTGCTTGGATTTGAGATTGTCACAGGAATGTATGCCGATGATGAAGATTTAAAAGAGATCCATGCCAAATGTGCTAGTCACCCCCACAGCTTATTTCATATTCAAGAGGGGTTTCTCTTCAAGAGACCTCGGCTTTGCATACCCAAATGTGGGTTTAGGGAGTTACTAATCCAAAAACTTCATGGTGGTGCTCTAGCCGGTCACTTTGGGGTAGAGAAAACTTACTCAATGCTCAAGGAGCATTACTATTGGCCAAAGATGTCCAAGGATATAGAACACTTTGTCAAGAGGTGTTCAACTTGCCAAATGGCCAAGAGCCATGTCCTTCCCCACGATCTCTACTCTCCTTTATCTATACACATGGCACCATAGGAGGACATTAGTTTGGATTTCATTACAGGCTTACCAAGGACCCAAAGAAGCAAGGATTCCATCATGGTGGTGGTGGATCAATTTTCACAGATGGCTCATTTCGTGCCGTGTTATACCAATCTCTACTTCAAGGAGATTGTGAGACTTCATGGCATCCCACGGAGTATAGTTTCGATTAGGGACACCAAGTTCCTCAGTCATTTTTAGCTCACTCTATGGAGGAAGATGGGGACTCACCTCAAGTTTAGCACCACTTGTCACCCCTAAATCGATGGCGAAGCCAAGGTGACCAACCAAACTTTAGGAACCTTGCTTAGAGTGCTTGTGAAGAAGAACGTGAAGGCTTGGGATGAACTCCTACTTGATACAGAGTTTGCCTTCAATAGGGCCACTCATCTTTCCCTATTTTAAATGGTCTATGGATACATCTAAAGACCCCTTTGGATCTCACACACCTTTTCACTCCCACCAAAGTTAGTTGGGAAAATGAGAAGAGAGGTAAGGAAATCAAGGATCTTCATGCTCAAGTTCGGGAGAGAATTGAAAGGTCCAATGCCTAAGCCATGCAACAAGCCAACAAGCACAAGAAAGAGGTCCATTTCTAACTAGGGGAGTTGGTATGGATCCACATGAGGAAGGAAAGGTTCCCAAGCAAGCGCAAGTCCAAGATCATGCCAACGTCAGACGAGCCCTTAGAGATATTGGAGAAGATCAGACCTAATGCCTACAAGGTGGACCTACCTGGCAAGTATGGAGTCTCTGCCACCTTCAATGTGGCTGATCTTAGTTCATACTTTGAGGAGAATGAAGAAATTCCAAGTTTGAGATCAAACTCTAACCAACCCAGGGAGGATGATGGGGACCATCCAAGTAAACCTTTAGAAACTCTCCCCAATGGTCCAACAAAAGTTATGGAGTCCAAGAAGGTCAGGGAAGTCCATACAATGGTCAGAAACCACCTGAACAAAACGGACAGTGAACAAGCTAATTCATCCGAAAATTGGTCCGGTTTTGTAGCCCTGTTGGAACGAAATCTAGAAGGGGAAATTTCTTGCACACACACCCCCTTAAAGCTTAAAGTCTTAACTTTCCAACAAGACCTTTTTCAAAGCATTTAGAGCCCATTTTGTCAGTCATCCAAGCCAAAATCGAAAACTGTGCACTGCCGGGCAGAATCCAGCACAATCTGTTTGGTTGACTTGCTTTGTTCCAACTTTTGTCAAACTTTAGGGCATGAAAAAGCATCTAAATATTTATCAAATAATGGCCCTAAAGTTGAGTTAAGGGACCAGCTTGTACTTGTTTTATCCAGCAAAAATAGAGGAGGAAATCCTTTACCCGGGTGAAGGGAAGGCGACTGTCCACCCTTATTTTTGGTGACCCACTTGTGCAACTTATAAGCTCAAGAGTCTAAGCTAATGCACTAGGATTATTTGTAAGCTTGACACCTCAATTTGGAGATTATTAAGCTAATGAGGTGTCAAAGTTAGAATATATCTCTTGTTTTGTCAAACTTGTAACTTGTAATCTAGTTTAGGCTTTATCATTTTGCATTTCTCAGCTTGTGAGCTGCCTTGACCGAGTTGTATGAGAGGGGAAGGCCTATAAATGCCCCATCTCTTCCATTTGTAAGGGTCTTTTGCTAAAATTGAATACAAATTTGAGCATTGTCTCAATCCTCCAAAATCCTAGTTCTATATCTTAAGTGTGGCAACTTAAGTGGTGTCCTAGGTCTCTTTATCTCAATTAGGTGGTGTTTCTGTATCTTAATTGACCTAAGGAGATTACCCTAGTGTTCAACAAGAGTGGCCCCCTTGGATTATCTCTTGAAAACACTTGAATTGTCCTCTCTTTCCCTCATCTCATTCTCACTCTCAAATCTCCCCACACTTTTGGTTTGCATCCGAGACTCATTATTGGTAGCTAAGGACTTTGAAGGTCATGTATTTGGGAGTTTGCAAGGCTAAATACATCAACAGTATATCGAAACTTTGAATCCATCCTAGTGCTTGGCATGTAAGTGCGTCATCATCCTAGGAGTTAGGCTTACCAAAATCCGACTCAATCCCACTTTACTGACATAAACTACATTATTGACTTACCAACTTGGAAAGCAAGCTTTCTTAGTAACAATATTGCCTCAAAGGAACACTTGTCATTTTCAACCCCAATACAATTTTTAACTCTTTTTTTAATTTTTTTGATTTTATTTTTCTTAAAGTGAAAACAAAAGTAACTATGTACAAAATCAAATAGGAGAGTTAATCATGAAAGACAAAGAATCTAAGATAGTGATGATGTATAAATAAGGACCGAATTGTGCAACTATAATGGACTGTCAGGGTTAGAATTAGGGCCTAGAATGATACAGTTAGGACAAAGGTCTATCATGCACATCATCCTTATATACAAGCTAATAGTCAAGGTACAAGGGATCAAAGTCAATCAAGATAGTACCAAACTCCCCAAAACTGCTAAAAACATTTTTTTCGAAATTTGTTTTTCCTATTTTTTCTTTCTTAAAAGTTTGAAGCATGGCTTCTCCTCTACCACACCTAAGTCTCACAATGTCTTCATTGGGAGTTAAGGAGTCACCATACCAACAAGACACATATATGCATAAAACAAACCCATAATAATAAATGTACAAAAATAAGAGACAAACTAGAAAAAGGAAAAAAGATTTATACAAAATAAAAATAAAGAAAGCAAAAAAAGGGAACAAATTTACCAAGTTAGGTGCTAAGTGCACCTAAACTACTATCGTCTTAAGATGATGCTACGGAACGTTGGAGGAGCATCAGCCACTCTTCCTCATTTTAAGATCCAAGCCACCACTTCAGATGCTGTCAAAGCTCACGGGAGCTTATCGAACATTTGAGCATGCAGCTCAGATGAATATAAGTAAGAGCACACAAATATGAATCTAGGAATGATATTAAGTGCTGTACTAAACTTATCAAATGCCTTGGAAAAATCGATAGAATAATTGAATATAATAGTCAACATGATTTTTTCAGGCATGTCCTGTAGGTATAAACTATAAGGATTAAGGGAGGGGTCATACCCTCTAAAGGTACCTGGGGAATCATAATAGTCAACCTCATTCGCCTTAAGCACAACATGAGAATCGGTAGGTGGCAGATGACAACACTCGAGGGAAGAGAAGGGTAGTGAGGATGAAGGAAAAGCATGAAAAATATCTAGCTAATCAGGGGATACATGATCAACAAGATCAAGACTAGGTGAAACTGTAACCACAACATCCATACATGACCTCCCTATGAAAGTCTCATCAAGATCATGCACCTCAATAAAAACACTACCTGACTCACAACATATATCAACACTAGCATCAACACCAGCATCAACACCAAATGTCTCACCTGCCTTGAACTTCGTCGACTAAGCTAAAGGAAAAGGCTGATCGGGAAAGGTCAGGATAAACACACTTCTATCCTCAAGGGTGCTGGGGGGATGGAGCAACAAGGGTTAAAGTAGTCAAGGGAGGGTCAAGTACTTCATCTAGTCCGAACTCTAGAGTAAGAAAAGATGCATCATCATCACACAAATTAACATCAAGTTTCAGGGTACTAGACCTAAGGTCGGTCTCATATGATAGGTCATATCCCGCTTATATTTAGCAAACTTAATTTGTTGCTCATTCATTGTCTCTATCATGCTGGAAAGCCTAGCAAAACTATCAGCAGAAATATGACAAGGACAAGAATTATTGTCATGGCTAGAATAATGGTAAATCTTATACACAAGAAAAGCATATTTAGGAATGCAGGGGGGCACAGTGTAAGAATTAATACAACTAGTATTAAATCCATAAGTATCTATCTTGAGCCAACTGCTCAAACAAATCCCAAACTTCATCAATGTTTCTAGCGCAAAAATCTCAATGCTCCAAAAGAGCACAAGTCTCACAATTCATACCCTCATAGACTATGGTCAAAATCTTCCACTTCTCTAAGCAATAACCACAACGAGCAAGAAAAGTATATAATCTATCATAATATCTCCAAAATAATTCATACTCATGCTAACGAAATTAGAAAATTAGCATTTTTTAAAATTTTTTTATTTTTAATTTTTTTTTCTAAATAGAAAGTCTTGAATACTCAAGTGAGCTCTGATATTGAAAAGTGCCAATTCTTCAGCAATGGTGTCAAAAAATTATTGAGTAAAATTATTGCAAGTGCATAGCATAACTGTAGTTAGCAACTGGCAAGTACCGGTTGTATCATATGAATTTGTGTTTCCAAGTACCAAAGCCAACTAAAGCTTCTCAATCTAGGAAGAATAAAGGGTGATAAAAAGTATTACTAAACTACTAAGACAAATGAAGAAGCCTTCAATTATAATAAATCTAAGATAAACCAACTAATCAAATCAAATCCTCTTCTTCCTAAGTTATGCTAACATTCAAAGATGATCGATTGCACCATCGAAGCTCACCCAAACCCTTTTTTCAAGGGTCGAATGCTAGTTTAATTGTTCTAACCACCTATTTTATGAGGCTAGCTCAATTAAATTGTAAGAGTAGCAACCCTTGATCTACTTAGGATTTGGACTATTTTCATGTTCGAACATTAACTATCCTCTCTACCCATACTAAACAATTAACCTCACCTTTCACACCCATTTGTGAGCACTTCTTCACTTGACCAGTATCTTCTCAACTTTTGTTGCCTTCTGAGCCCAAGTTCCGTTTCTTACTTGGTTCAACTTATTACTTGCAAAAGTAAATAAAACATATAAAAATAATAAAATTATATTATTACGCAAGCTAAAAACTAGATAAACAACTATATAAATAATGTATGTTTGGATCGAACGAGGAGGTTAGTAGATTCTATTATGTTTTTTTTTTTTAATCTAGATTGTTTTCAACTAAAATTTGTATGGTTATGTGAGGTTCATATTTGTGATACATGACACTATAAAATCTCTAGGTTTATACATTTGTCAACCTTAAAATATAGATTTATCCGATGTAATTGAGTTAGATTTTTGGAAAGGATGTATATCAATGTCAATTTTTAAAACTCAAGTTATAATTTACATCATATAATAGTTGATACAGAGCATCATTTTATCAAAACTTCCTCAATTCTAAAAAAAATTGATTCCTAAATTTAGACAATCTAGGACAGCAAAAATATTATGGTACATGGAAGAGTTATACACAGAATAAAAACTATTAAATCAAAAAATCATTCGTACAATTCTCTTTGCCCAGTTAATTAAATAATATGATCAGATTGCAGCCTAAATCTAGCCTAAGTCAATTCTTTAAAAAAAAAAAATAACAACTCCCACAAAAGTGAACCTATTTCTTTGAATAATCATGTAGCCCACAAAGAAAAAGGGAGAAGCCATGAGAAAAATGATTACTACAACAAATTAAATCCTAAACTAGCTCAAATAGACCTAACAAAATCAGTATACAAGAACTCCTTAAAAGATCAAATGTTTTTTGACACCAAAAAAAAACAATCAAAATTATTCAAATGTCACAATCCCGAATTGAACCCAAAGAAATAGAAATTAAAAAAAAAAGAACCCCAATTGAAAACTCAAAGGCTATTGAATCACCCTAGAGGGGGGTGAATAGGGTGATGATCAAAGTTGTAAATTAATCGAAAAAGAATTATAGAAAAGTAAATGTGGACAAAACATAAGTATTTTTTAATGAGGTTAGCATCACCAGGCTTGGTCCCCGCCTAGAGTTCCCTTACTCTAGGACCGAATTTTTATTAGAAGAGATAATTATACAACTCCAGAATATATCTACTCTAAGTTCCAAGTTCTAAATTGACACCTTCAATAAAGTTTGGTAGAGTTGACCCTTCAATTCTAAGATCCCACCCAGTTACAACTTGAACAATACAAATCAATCAATTGAAATAAAAGCAATTAAATGCTCAATGTATGCCAATGAATGCTTGAGTGTGAGGTGTGCTTGTCGTTGCTTTTCTTTATGTCTTCAGCCTTCAATCAGCTCCATTATTTATAGTAAACCCTTGAGAGAGTCGTTAGAAACTAGCTGTTAGGCCCACCCAAATTTTCAGCTCAATTCAAGGCCTTGAATAGCAGTTTAGAATCCTTGAAAAATTTGCAATTTTAGTAACTATGTCCTTCCAATGGCTAACTTTATTTTGGGCTGATTAGAGATATTCTAATCCTTTTCATTTGCCTTCCATAATTAAAGTAAGAATCAAACACCAAATCAATCCTTGATCCTAAGATCTTGTTGAGCAAATGTCAAGGTAAATCAAATTCTTGTTAGCCAAATATCCCTAATAAAGTGGCATATCTTATCTCATAATCAAATATGATTAGAATCATATAATCAAGAATAATTAATGCATAAAGATTATATAAACATATATGAATTAATCAAATTTAAAACATGAGTTTCACTCATAATTAAATCAAGGGTTTTAAGGGAGTTAACAATCTCCCCCCTTTTTGATGAAAGACAATATTTTAACTTGATCAATCAAATACATCACCGGACCAAAATATAGTCATAACCAGTTATAGCAAGATGAAGAACTCGCATCTTTCATATTAGAAAAATCAAATTCATCACCAAATCAAAATATAGTACCAAACCAAAATGAAGCTATCACCTGATTAGCAGTACCTACCAACATCACCATACCATGATCTGATTAGTGGCTCTAGTCCATACCAAAGTACTCTCCCCTTTGACTTTCATCAAAAAAGAAGGGGGTGACCAAAAACATGTCGATTCAAACACGTGGGATCAAAATGATTAAAATATAACATTTATAAACCAAAGTGGAAATCAAAGAGAGCTGAAGCCTAGATAAAGTGAGGATTAGAAGAGGTCAATTGGATAATGTCACCTGCAACATTAGTAACATGGTCTAAATTAGAGGGCTTAAAGTTGATTGCGAGCTTGGCACCATGGTGAACCAAACTGGACATGCGAATCAGGTTATCCAATTTTTTGCCAAACAACCCCATTTCAGAATGTATGAGATCCACTTTAGTCCTTAACTCGGCATGATAATCTCTTAAGCTTCTAAGGCTATCTATGAGTGTAGTTTAAAGAAGAATTCCCAGGGAGGTGAACTTTAGAGCAGTAGCTTTCTGAGGAGTGAGCTTAAAGGCATGCTTCCAACCTCTAGTGGCTGTTTTGTAGAATCGAAGAGTTTTAAGGGCCTTGGCAAAAATAACTGGTACTGGCTGGGTGACATAATCATCTAGATTCGAAGGGACTTTGAAATAGGTGAAGATGAAGGAGCTTGACTGAAGGAAGAGAGAGAGGGGGGGAAGAGTTAATGAAGCAGTGAGACCAAATTTGAGTTTTAAAAGAAGGATCAATTATTTGCTAATATCACAAGGCCCCAAATAAAATTTTCAATTTTAAATATAGCATATTAGACAAGCTTGGAATACTTTTAGAAGAAAAGGAAGGTCAAATATGATTTCTAATTTTATGAGATCCCAAAAATTTGAAAACATTTGGTATCACAAAATCCTATAAGAGATTTTGAAAATTTTTTCACGTGCCCAAAGAGGAAAGAATTAAATCAGATTTGAATAACTTTCCTTTAGGGCTGTTTTATTTATTTATTTTTTTATCGAGGACTTATAGTTAAGGCCTTGAAATTGGAAGTTCAAGCTCTTGATTCAGTCACACAAAAACTCTCCAGTTTCTAGGCCTTAAACCGTGCTTTAAGGCCTTGAATTTTTGACAGCGAACAGATAGCACATTATTTTATCCTGCAAAAGCTCGAGAACATAATTAGAACTTAGAGGGGCTCCCTCTCAATATATGCATCAATATTAAGAAATCTCCCCGTTTAGGATACCAATGTTCGTCACTGGCTTTCAAGCATACCTACAAAACAATAGATCACCTTTCTAGCGTTGACATTGAATTTGGGTCCAATGTTGGTTGTGACCATATTTTGTGATCTTGTCCCTTTTGGTACCCAAACTTGGATAATTTTGGTATTCGCCTTTCTAAGAGGACATGAATAAGAGATATCACCCTTCCTTAGACAATAATTGCATATGATGTGAGGTTTATTTTTGAATGTCACTTGAACAAAGAAATTTTTGTATGTTTTCTTTTTCGTAAAAAGGGTTATATCTAATAATTTCTTTGTCGAAGGACATCCTTTGAGATCCTAATAATTTGTCCAAGTTATCTTGTCCTTTAGAAGACTTCAACACCACCTTTTCAAGCCCTTCATATTTGGATTGAAGCTCCTTCTTTTCTTTTTCAAGATTTTCAATCCTTGTGTAAGATTCGTTGTTTGATTTTTGTAAAGCTTCTTTTTCAAAAGACAAATCATGAATTGTTTTCTTCAAGAACTTTATCTTGGACAAGTACACTTGTTTACATCATATGCATTTAATTAAGGCTTGGGCTAATTCATCTTTAGAATATTCAAGAAGGTCATAGTAATCTACCTCATTTGGGCTTTCATACTTGATTTCATCTTCTTGGACTTAGTCTTCATTTACCATAAAATATAGGTTTGCAGCTTGTTCTTCATCGTCACTATTGCTTGAGTAACTATCACTTCATATGGCTATCATTGTTTTCTTAAATTTTTTCTTGGCCTTTGGCTTGCGTTTTTCAGCTTTCTTTTGTGAAATGGGGTAATCTTTCACTACATGCCCTGGTAAACTACAACCAAAATAAGGACCAAGATTAGATTTATTTTTATTGTCTAAGGGTTTGTTACCTTTTAAAATTTCTCATTCTTCTTCAAGGAAGATCACTTTTTGTAGAACTTCTTAGGATTGAATCTCTTTGACTTGAAAATCTTCTTTAGTCCTCTTGAGATCATTGCCATGAAATCTTCATCTTCTTCACTAGATTCATCTTCCAAAAAGTAGTGTTCTTCACTAGTAGTTTTAAAAGATACTCCCTTCTTTGGTTTTGTTTCTTCTTCATCTTCTTTTAGATGAATTTCATACATGATAAGTTTCCTAAGTAGATCATCTAAGGCTAGTGTCCTGAAATCTTAAGCTTTTTCAATTGCGGTAACCTTGGGACCCCATTTGTTTTTGGGAAAACATCGGAGGATTTTCCTAACCTTTTCCTCATTGGTGTAGGTCTTGCCAAGTGATTTGAGGTTGTTGGTTATGTCGGTGAATCTTGTAAACATCTCCTTGATAATCTCATCGGGTTGCATTTTGAGCAATTCATATTAATGGACGAACATATTAATCTTTATCTCTCTTACTTGACTCGTCCCCTCATATGTTACTACCAGCTTGTCTTATATTTCTTTAACTATTTCACATGCACAAATATGATTGTATTCATTAGTATCTAATCCACAATATAGGATATGCATAGCCTTATAATTTTTTAAAAGTCTTGCAAAGTCTTCTTGGGTGTATTGATCTTCAGTTTTCACGACAGACTTTCCATCGATGGTAGTCGTTGGAATGTATGGACCTTTAGTCACAAGTCATAATCTTCAGTTTTGAGGAACACCTGCATCAAAATTTTCCAATAAGAAAAGTTGGTGCCCCTGAAAAAAGGAGGTCTAGTACTAGAGTGACCTTGATCATGGCAACATTCTCCGATAGCAACCATGATCATTGCCTGCTTGACGGTAAAGTCCAAGTGTTGTGGGTCTAGCTCTAGTGCCAATTGAAAACTCAAAGGCTATTGAATCACCCTGGGGGGTGAATAGGGTAATGATTAAAGTTGCAAATTAATCAAAAAAGAATTGTAGAAAAGCAAATGTGGACAAGACACAAGTATTTTTTAAGGAGGTTAGCCTCAACCAGGCTTAGTCCCTGACTAGAGTTCCCTAACTACACTACAAAAATCCGTGTAAATAGAGACAGAAAAATAGAAACGGAAAAAAAAAAAACAGTCTCTAATTAAATTTGGAGACCGAATTCAGACACTAAAAATGCTGGTATCAAATTGAAATCAATTCAGAGGCCGAAATCAAATTGCGGTCTCCACTTGAGACCAAAACAACTTTCAGTCTCAGATTTTGGACACCAAATGTGATTTTGGGTTCAATTAGAGACCATTAAAAAAATTTCAATCTTAGATTTAGATACCAAACTCCAAAATTGATTTTCAGTGGAGACTGAACAGATTTTTTGTCTCAGATTTAGAGGCCACACTCCTGGCACGGTTTCCGTTAGAGACCAAAATAAATTTCGGTCTTGGATTTTTTAGACCAAACTTCTAGAAGGAGTTGCACTGAGAGGCCGAAATCACAACCAGACTCTAACTGAGACCAAACTTGGAGATTGAACACTGTTGGACTCAAATAGAAATCGAAATTAGAGACCAATTTAACAGCCTATTCAAATTGAGACCAAATTTTTTGGTCTCCACCATGCGGTCTCCAATCTCGATCTCAACCTGCCTTCTTCTCTCCAATTAATTTCCATGAATTAATCTCAAACCACCACACTCGACGCATCTTCTTCAGCCAGAAAAAGAGAGAGAGAGAGAGAGAGAGAGAGAGAGAGAGCGACAGAGGGGAAGGATTAAACTTGTCGCCATTGTCGATCACGGCCAACTGCTCAGTAAATTGAAGGCTCCAAGTGAAGAGTTTTGCGTTGTATGCGCGAACCTCTGGCCAGTACATTCAAAGCTCAAAGTGTGGGCTCCAAGTGCAAATCCGTCCTATACGCTGTGGCATTCCCTTCCTCCTCCCAAGTAAGTTCATGGCCAAGCTTCTTAGGGCTTAATTTGCATTGTGTACTTATGAATTAGGGTTAGGGTTCAAGTTTTCGATTTTCTGGAATGATGGTGAGCTGCTGAGGTTCGCAAATTAGGTTGTGTTTTAGTCAGTTGAGAAATTTGACGGGTGCTGAGTTCCTTCTTGACAGTGACAATCTTGAAATCTTGAAATCTGTAAGTCCCCCTTTTCTTTTTCATGCTCTATCTATGTTTCGGAGTTCCTACTTCAACATGGACACCTGCAATTACATAACTTCAGGATTCCCAGTGACAAATGATGCCAAGCTTCATTAGGTTTATCATTACTCACACTAACGCAAACATGAGCCTCTAGATTTTGCAATCTGCAATTGTCAGTTAACTTAGGTACAGATCTCTGATCTCATATTCCACATATACATTCAACCTTCAGTTTAAGGATGAAAAAGACAGTTGATAAGATAGGATGAAGAACATAATGGATTTCGCTCCTTTCAGAACTTCAAAACATAAGACCAAAGGAGAAAGTAGTGAGTTTTTATTGGAAAAGAATCCATCCATTGGTGCTGCCCAGTTTCTAGTCAGTGCAAATCATCATAGGAGGAATTTTCATTTGTAATAATAATATGCATCTTGGTTAAAAAAATTAGTTTTACTATGCAAAGACATTACATCGCCATACATAAGTCACAGCCAAGTGAATCAAACAGATGTTCATACTGGTCCATACCTGCTGGCTGTGAAGTTGATTTTCATGCTCAAGTTCCTTAACTTACTTGTCTCAAACCCTGTGCTTCAATGACTTCCGCTGGTTTTTCCTCATGTCTGGAAAATGACACAGACTAAGTAAGTATTGGACTAGCAAGTATTGCCCAAAAGATGGCTACAATAAGTGAAAGCTAGTAGGATTTCATTTTGAATGATATCCTCTTATTTGGCACAAATTCAGAGTTCGTAGATGTTACTTCATTTGCTAGCTTGCGTTACATCATAAGCTACATACCAGGGATAGGTTGAGCAACTGTAGAAGGACAAGAGAAGATAATTGTGTTCTGTGTAATTTAGAACTTTGATCTCTTGAACATTTGTTTTTTCAATGTGAATTCACTCGAGCTGTGAGGGACCATGTGGCTAGTTAGTTGTGCTCAAGCATAAAAGGACAAGAAAATAGAAATGATGTTATATCAACTATGCACGTAATAATCTACTCTTCTTGGATGGAAAGGAATCAAAGAATATTCAAACAAGTACGGCAAGACTGCTTAGAAATAGTCATGAACAGTGGAAGAATAAAAAGAATTCAAGGGATTGCAATATAAATATGTCCTTAAATCATTAGGGTATGCCCAAACGCACTTGTAATGTTGTATTGAGTTTGAAATTAAAGGATATATATACACATACACACACACAGATCTATGTATATACATATAAACACACACACACACACACATACACACACACACACACACACACACACACACACACACACACACACACACACACATATACATACATACATACATACATATATATATATACATATATATATTTATGTATGTATGTATGTATGTACATATGCGTATACGTATACATATGCATATGCATACACATATATGCATATATACATATCCATGTACAAAATTTTAACCTAGGTGCCAAAATAACTAATAGTTCACAATATTTTTCTAGGTTGTGTTTCCATTCCATCATAGTTCACATTGTATGAGTATCCCTTCTCGTAATATTGAAATTAGTACAAATTCAGAAGAATCGAATGGAATAAAATCTAATTATGATAGTTAGTGCAGTTGAATTCGGATACAATGTAATTATTCTTACTAGTAACCTCTGTCTGTTGTTTACTTAACATATCGAGCAAGGACTGCATTAGATATATGTAATTGCATTCGTTACATGGTGCCGAATAGTATTAACATTATTGGCTAGTAATATATACAATTCCTCATGAGACAATGGATCCAAGTCGGGAGTGGATGTACAACAGAATAGAGGGGAAGTATCTAAGCAAGGCATTCGTTCAGAAAGCGGATGAGTTTATTAAGTTTGCTTGTGCACAAGAAGAGTTTCAGAGGTGCCAAAAACTGAAGTGCCCCTGCGTGACGTGCCGCAATGTACTATACCTTGATGTAGACACGATCAAATTACATTTGTTCCAATGAGGATTTGGTCCAAACTATTACAGATGGGTGCATCATGGTGAAACATTCGTCGAAGATGATGGAGCTGCAAACCCTATGAGGGATATGGTGATGGATGCCTACGTACCTACGTCATCTATGTTATTACAAGAGCTACTGCACAATAAGGATCATGAATTAATTCCAGAGGCGAAAAGATTCCTTGAACTCCTTAAGGCAGCAGAGAGACCATTGTACGAGGGATGTGAAATGTCACTACTGAAAGCTGTTACACAGCTTACCAATCTAAAATGTGAATATAATCTGCGCCATCGAACGGTTGATGGTATTGCATCCTTTATGAAGGAGATATGCCCAAACAACAACGACATGGTCGACAATTACTACAAAATTAAGAAGTTGCTTACAGGTCTTGAACTTCCACATCGTAAAATAGATGTTTGCCCTATTAGTTGCATGTTATTTTGGAAGGAGGCAGATGGCCTCAATAGATGCTCTTTTTGTGATGAAGGAAGATACTTGAGGACGAGCAAAGAAGGAAGGCAAATCCCGAGGAAGCAACTAATATATTTCCCCATTGGACCTCGACTACAACATCTTCATGCAACAAAGAAAACTGCTGAGAGTATAAGATGGCACCATGAGCACAAGTGTTCTCCTGGGGTCATGGCACATCCATCGGATAGTGAAGCATGGAAACATCTAAATGCTTCCTATCCTTCATTTGCTACCGAACCACGTAATGTACGGCTAGGCTTGTGCAGTGATGGTTTCTCACCATTTGGCCATTACGGTCAAACATATTCATATTGGTCAGTGATTGTGACTCCTTATAATTTGCCCATATGGATGTGTGAGAAAGGACAGTTCATGTTCATTGCTCTCCTCATTTCCAGTCCAAAGAATCCAAAAGGAAATCTAGACATATATATGCAACTCTTATTAAAGAACTTGTGCAACTGTGAAATGAAGGAATACTGACATATGATGTGTCCCTGAGGTAAAATTTCTTAATGGAAGTTGTCATTCTTTCGAATATGAGTGACTTCCCTACTTATGGCATGCTCTCTAGCTGGATGACTATTGGAAGATTAGCATGTCCCAATTGTATGGAACACACAAAAGCATTTAGGCTAGCCCATGGGAACAAGCAATCCTGGTTTGACTGTCATCGCCAATTTCTCCCAAAGGATCATAGATTTCGGCGTAATAAATATGCATTTTACAAAAACAGGGAGAACCATTCTGAACCTCCTTCTATGTTGACCGGAGAGCAGGTTTGGAATCGTGCGTCTTTGCTCCCCACAGCAGCAGATCACAAGGGAAAAGTGGATGGCTACGGACGGTCTCACAATTGGACAAGACGTAGCATATTTTGGGAACTGTCTTATTGGAGCAAGCTATTAATACGGCACAACCTTGACGTCATGCACATTGAGAAAAATGTTTTCGAGCAAATAATTAACACGGTGATGAATGTGAAGGATAAAACAAAAGATGACCTCAACGCAAGGAAGGACATGCTTACTCATTGTAAACGTAGGAGACTTAATGTTTGCGTTGTTGAAGTTGGTGAAGGACGCTGGTGAGAAATTATGCCACAAGCTCCAAATGTTCTACCGAAGGAGCATAGAAAGGTGGTGTGTGAATGGATCCGTAAACTGAAATTCCCAGATGATTATGCCTTGAACTTGAGTTGGTGCGTGGACGTGAGAAATGCCTCACTGCATAACCTGAAAAGCCATGATTGTCATGTTTTCATACAGCGTTTGTTGCCTCTGGCTTTCAAAGATCTCTTACCCACCAATGTCTCAAATGTGCTAACTGAGATTAGCCAGTTCTTTCAAGATTTGTGTTCCTCAAAGCTGCATGTTGATGACATAGTCCATTTGGAGAATAACATTGTAGAAATATTATGCAAGTTGGAACGAGTTTTTCCCCCTACATTCTTCAATATAATGGAGCATCTACCTGTCCACTTACCTACGACACTAAAACTTGGAGGCCGGGTTCAATATCGATGGATGGATGACTATGAAAGGTATGACATGGTTCATGGAAATCATGTCTGAAGTTACATACACAAATGACGTATCAATTTATTAGATTACATGTTTCTTCGTCATTTAAAGGGGAAAGTAGGTAATAAAGCATGTGTTGAGCCTTTAATTTGCTATGCGTACTTAATGGAAGAGATAACGAACTTTATTGCAAACTATTTTGATGATAATGTTGATGTTAGGGCACGAGATTTGCCCAGAAATATGATGAGCATTTACCAGGATAGATCTGATGCCAATCTTCCGGACATTTTCTCCCGTAACGTTGGATATGCCCTGAATGAGGGCAGTGTGCGGTTCTTGGATCATTTGGATCATCGATTATGGCATGCATATGTGCTATCGAATTGTGGGTTGTTAGGAGAATATGAATGGTAAGTTTCTGTATTACATATGGAGGAAAACGTATATACATTAAACACGATTACATGGTGTTCTCCTTACATTGTGTAGGATGTTTGAGGTTGAGATGGTCCAACAGAACCCTCGGGTTCGGATCGCGGATGTGTGGGCAAAGTTCGAGGAAAGATTTCCAGAATGGTTCAAAGCATATGTATGTATTTTCATAATGTGTTTTCCTTACGTTGAGGATGTATTTCTGTAGTGTAACGATAATGACAGCATATTTAACCATTTGTGGTTACAACGGCCATGTAGGTCTTGCACTTCAACGTCAACAATGATATCCTAAGAGCACTTGCATATGACCCTAAAAGGCATGTTCGTCGTTGGGATCATTATTACATCAATGGCTTGAACTTCCATACATATGAATATGGGAAAAGCAAGTCGATAATGAATTACGGCATGTGCGTGAAAGGAATAGATGGAAAGGAATATTATGACATTCTCCAGGATGTAATTGAGTTGCACTATGTTGGAGATATTCGTCCATATAAGACGATCTTGTTTAAGTGTGATTGGTATGACTGCATTAATGGTGTTGTGCTCCATGATACATACAAATTGGTTGATGTCAATCACACGAAGAGACATCCCAAATATGATCCATTTGCCCTTACAAGTCAAGTCACCCAAGTTTGCTTCATGCCTTATCCTATGAAAGACAACAGTAAAAAGGATTCGTGGGCAGTGTTGAAAATGAAACCAAGGTCAATAACTGATGCCCCGGAAAAGGATATACCATTCCAAATAGATAAAAATGACAACTCGCTAAATTTAGGAGATATTGATGTAGACTACGATGTTGATATCGTTCCCGAAGAGGAAAATGACACAGATGACAATGTGGACGAGGAAGTTGACGCCATCGATGGTGGATATGGAGAGGATTGGCACGAGGGGTTTCTAGAAGAATACGATGATAATGTTTCTGATCATGATGATGACTACTTCACCGATTCAATGTTTATGTAGTTGTTATCGTTTTAATTACCGCAAGTGCACGGCGTAGCTGTAGCTAGCAACCGGCAAGTATGGGTCGAATCCACAGGGAACTTGGCTTCAACTACCAGAACTAATTAGGCCACTCAAGCTAGGCAGTCACAGTTGGAGTTTTAGAATTAAACTAAGGGAAATAATAACGACTTAAAGATGAATTAAACAGCAGAAGAGTAAACACTTAGGTTGGAATTAACAGCACAAATATGCTAGCAGATCAATTACTAGCCCTACCAAACATATCCCAGGCATGCATCACGAATGGATAAATTGTCAATTAAGCCTATCTCCTCCCTCTCTCAAAGGTCGAAGACTAATCCTAAAACTATAGTCGCCTATTTTCATGGGACTAAGAGTCGAAGGATTAGAAGATCTACAATTTCAAATCCCAATTAGAATCCTAACTATTTTCATGTTAAAACCCTAATCGTCTACTAAGGCACACTAGGTAAAGGTTTCGTCTCTCAACGCTCCCCTAAACCCCAATAAAAAAGATGAATGTTCTTTCGAGCATTTCATCGAGCATGTGGTGTGCATAGTAGAATTCATAATCGCAAAACAATGGGGGAGCAGGGATTGGGCCAGTATAAGATTCAACTACACATATTCGGCGTCAATCCTAACCTAAGTTGAAGGATTTAGCCTACAACCATGTTTAACATAACAATCGCAATATTCAATTCAATAAACATCACAACCAAACCCTAAATAATTAAGAACAAACGGAGAGAGAACTAGAAGCAAGAACCTGAAATTAATCGAATCAATTAACGATAGAATAAACTTCAATCCAATAGCGTGATTCAAGAGTATAAAAACTTAAACCTTGAAATAAACCTAAGAATCGCCTCAAGAGAGTTTTTAGAGAAAACTAAACATAAAACTGAGGATGCCCACAAAATAACCCCGAAGGCAAATTTAAGTTGCGTCGCGAAACGGGGGTGGCACGGTCGTGCCCCGAGGCACGGCACCACCGTGCCAAAATTCTGGAAAACGCCAAAGCAAGCTTGCGGAACCAGCCACGTGGCACGGTCGTGCCATGTGGCACGGCCACGCCGTGCCATGTGGCACGGTCAGGCCGTGCCATGTGGCGGCCGGCTTGGCTTGGCCGGGTCTTCGTGGTTCGGCCCTGTCGCGTGTGTTTGATTCCCCGGGACTCTCGTGCGACGCTTTTTCGCAGCTTTTCTCGCCTTCTTGGCACTCCTTTCTGCTAAATATTATTCATCTTTCCGTTTCTTCAATAAAGTTCCTGAAAAATATCGAAAGATGCTGTATAAGTAAAAAGTATGTACAAGGAGGCCGATTTGGCCCTTCTTTAACACAATTAAATGTGATAACGGGGAGGAAATGGGTCAAATAGGGGCTAAAAATGGGACAAAATAGAGGTTCATCAGTAGTGCACGTTAATGACTAATTTATGTGTAGCTTGTGCTCTTATGTGTTAGAACTTGTATTGAGTATTTTAAATGTATGCAAACTTCTGTTACAGTTTCTCCTTGTATTTGTTATGTTATTTGAATAACATGTTCTCATGTAGGAGTGCGTAATGCTTGATGCTCAAATTTATTCATGCATTTTGTCACCTTCATAGCACAATGTCCAACATTGCTAAGTGTATCATATTTAGTGTCATTTGGCATACAATCTTCTAAGTTAAATGCATGCACTCAGCTAACTGATTTACCTAACATTGCTCAGGAGTAGGTACGCATGGATGGTTCGAGCAGCGCCATTACCCAGTACGACTCTCAGGAGACGCAACCTCTAGAGTTTCCGCTGGAGGGCCCTAGCATGCAATTGACAAGGGTACGACTTGTGCCTAACACCGACATGTGGTAGGTGTCATTCACTTTCAAAATGCACGACCCCGAGGCGTACTGCGTTTTCATCTAATTTGTGGGCAATGCTCGATCGTAGGTTTGGTCACCGAGATGTCGCACGAGCCATATCCGAGACCATTCGAACTTACTATAAGGACGCATTCACATATTGGAGAGACGCCCCTGAGGATCACAAGCGGTTTTGGTGGAATTGTTTTAAGGTAAAGGTTTTAAGGTTTACAATATGGTATGTTGGTTGGTACACTAGCATTGATTTAGGTACATTATACCAACATTGATTTAAAATGTGTAAGTATTGATAGATAAATTGAGTTACGTATAGCATACCAACATCATAAGCCTTAAACGTCAATCATATCACTTAAACTCATCGACCATGTATGCGACATAAACATTGATCCTGTTTTCTTAATTTTTGGGATATAAACCCCAATGCTTCGAATGTGTGATCCATTGAGATGTATACTTGGTGTACTCCGGGTGTGTGGCCTATTGAGTGTGCAGATGTCTTTTATACTTTAATTTGTTGCAGGGAAGTAATGTATGACTTTAAGCCTAAAATGTGGTCAATTTGTAGACGGAACTCTGTCCATTTCTTTCTAGAAATATACATATATATATAAACACACACACACGCATACCCCACCATATATATATATATATATATATATATATATATATATATATATATATATATATATATATATATATATATATATATATATATATATATATATATATACATGCACATGTATATATATATATATGAATCTCATCATCACAATCGATGACGCTGTTATTAGCAGGTTAGGACTTGCTAAGACCTTTAACTATGCATGTATGTAAGTGTACACTTTAGGATATTATATCCTTATATGAAAGCTTGATGTATACTTGGTGATGTGTGAATGTAAACTCCAGTGATTTGGATGTGTGATCCGTTAAGATGTATATTTGGTGTACTCCAGGCGTGTGGCCCGTTGAGCGTGGGAATGTCTTTTGTATTTGTATTTATTGCAGGGAAGTGATGTATGACTTAAAGCCTGGGATATGATCTATTTTTAGGCGAAACTATGTCTGTTTCTTTCCAGAATATATATATATATATATATATATATATATATATATATATATATATATATATATATATATATATATATATATATATATACAGACACACACACACATGAACCGTTCTGGAAATTAAACAAAAGGGGGTTTAATGAGGGCTGCTCGTAGCTACGGAGCTCTTATTTGAGGTGAGAATGATTTATTTATTTAGTTATTCTTAATTGTAATCACGTATCTTTACATTACATTAAATATATATGTCCTTGAAGCAATCTTTTAGCCAATAAGTGTCTGAAATCTCTTTTTTTATTTGTGTGTGTTTCTGTTACAGAAAAGTCTATGTATGTAAGTGGAATTGGCACTGACATATTACATGATAATCCGTGTGTTTCATCATTATTATGTTTTAAACATAACAACTTATTATGAGTTTTGTTGCAAATTAACATGACCACTTATATACACGCATTCATGTACACCTACTAACACATTGCAATTAAATTTTTTTCTGTTCTTTGAAATTTTACGTGCAGGAACGATTCCCATGGGATCTGAAGCATGAGGCACTAGTCAGAAGAGAATGGCAACAAAAGGTGCGTGTAAGAGTGAAAGATATTGTGAACAATGCCGGAAAGGGTCCTCCGGAGAGGATCATTCCTTGGATGACGGATGCTCTTCGCGCATCATTGAAGAATAAGAGGGAAACTGATAAGAAATTCAAGAAGCGATCTGAGTGGAATATGAAGAACAAGACAGAGGGGCCGAAGGCTAAGATTGGGCACAGCCAGGGGTCAATATCAGCTGCAATGTGGGCTGAGAGACTGATATAAAAATATAAACTACATCATTGGAATACGTGGTTTTTAACTTTGTAATGTTGCTAATGTAGAGAGATATATGTATATATGATAGACGAAGCAATTGGGAAGAAGACATTCGACTGCCGAGTTATTTGCTACCACTCATTCAAAAGTTGATGAGAATGGTCAGCGGATTTGGTCGATGCTCACACACAGAGTGTTTATGTAAGTATTGTAGCAATACTTCGGTTTGAAGTTATACGATAAAAATCTATACACCAACTTCTTGTTTGACTTTCTCTATTCATTCCGAAGCTGCAGGAAAAATATGAGCAACTGAAAGTAGGGACTGATGTGCAAGTTGGTTCAGCAGCAGATGATCACCTGTTCTTTAAGGCTAGTGGTAGTTGGAGTGAGAAGGGCACTATATACGGACTTGGAAGAGAGAGTCCTGCCATGTTTGAGAGACCGACCACGCCCAGGCGTAGTAGCTGCAGCACTTCATCGGCATATTCGTCCCCGATAGTAACCCAGCTCCAAGATCAATTGCAAACGACACCGAATAAGCTGCAGACAACCCAAGCTCGACTACATTCGACAGAGAAGGAGTTGAGGAGTACTAAGGATGAGTTAAGTAGTACTAGAGAGCAGTTGGAAACAACGCAAAAGCAGCTTGATAAGCAAAGGATTGGACTGCTGGAGCTTAATGCTCGGTTTGATAGCTTCTCGGTGCTCCTTAGCCACCCCACCTGTGCGGACAACTATGAGGCGTCCTCATAGATTTAGGTATGTATAGTTGTACCCTTTACCTTAGTTGGATGCGTAGTGGTAATTACTTGAACACTTGAATGTGGAATATTAGTCTCAGGACTTCATATATGGTGGATAACCATTTTGAGCGGTGTTGCGGAAATTGTTGGACACGAAACTGTTGTACGCGGTTGTTGTAGTTTTAGAATGCGAAACTGTGGAAATTTTGGGGTAATTTCGGATGCCAAATGTATGATACGTACTTCGAGATATCGTATTTAGGGGCAAATGTGGCCCAAACTTGTAAATAGCATGATGTGTAAAATGTAGGTGGTATGTTCATATGGGTAGAATTATTGCAAAAACATATATTCAGGTGAGAGACCGAAATTGAATTCACAGTGTCTGTTTGAGACTGAAACTGAGTAGCGGTCTCCAATTTAGCTAAAAAGGTGCCCCGGTCTCTAGTTGAGACCAAAATAAAAACCGGTCTCCAATAGAGACCGAAGTCAGCGGTCTCCACTAGAGACTGGCCCATTTTGGTCTCAAATGGAGACCGGGCCATTTTGGTCTCCAATAGAGACCAATCTGGCCCAGACTCCAACGGAGACCATGGAAGTTTAGTCTCAAAATTCGATCTCAGGTAGAGACCGAAATGTGCAATTCGGTCTCTAAATTTTAATTGCTACCAAACTTTTGGAGGCCGATAGTTTTCGGTCTCTATTCGGTCTCCAAAATTAAATAGAGATCGAGTTTTCTATTTTGGAGACCGAATTTTTTCGGTCTCAAATGGACCGACCTCTTGTAGTGCTATAGGATTAACCCGAATTTTTATTAGGATAGATGATTATATAACTCTAGAGTACACCTACTCTAAGTTCTAGGTTCCAAGATGATACCTTCAATAAGGCTTCGTAGAGTTGACCCTTCAACTCTAAGATTCCACCCAATTACAACTTGAACAATAGTAATCAATCAATTGAAATAAAAGCAATTAAACGCTCAATGCATGGCAATGAATGCTAGAGTGTGAGGTATGCTTGTCCTTGCTTTTCTTCATGTCTTCAGCCTTCAATCAGTTCCGTTATTTATAGCAAACCCTTGAGAGAGCAGTTAGAAACTAGCTGTTAGGCTCATTCGAATTTTCAGCTCAGTTCAAGGCCTCGAACCACATTTCAGAATCCTTGAAAAATTTGTAATTTCAGCAACTATGTCCTTCCAACAGCTAACTTTATTTTTGGCTGATTAGCGATATCCTAGGAATCCTTTTCAATTGTCTTCCATAATTAAAGCAAGAATCAAGCACCAAATTAATCCTTGATCCTAAGATCTTGTTGAGCAAATATCAAGGTAAATCAAATTCTTGTTAGGCAAATATCCCTAATAAAGTGGCATATCTTATCTCATAATCAAATATGATTAGAATCATATAATCAAAAATAATTATTGTATAAGGATTATATAAACAAATATGAATTAATCAAATTTAAAATATGACTTTCACTCAAAATTAAATCAAGGGTTTTAAGGGAGTCAACAGTCAGCACCACCTCTTGTCCTCTCCTATGAGGTTGGTAGGGTGAGCAAATTCTACCACCTGTACTAGAGAATTGAATCAAGCCTTGAGCCAACCAATTTTGCAAGGCTGAAGTACACATTGCATGGAATACATTTGCATTATTCAAGATGGATACGGTGGGTTGATGTGGCAGAGGAGGATCCTGAATATATGGCTTGTTGGCCATGTTTTACTACAACAATTAGTAGTGACAAGCATTGTCAAGTAGTCGATTTCAAGGGCTCTTACAAGGAATTTAGGCCATATCTTTGGCAAACTGAGCATGCAAGGAACTAATGTGCATTGTAGGTAGCATATAAATGGTGGTTTGAGGATAAGAGGATGGCACGGTTGCTCAGGACAAAGCCCTAAACAGACCTGTTCGCCTATGTTTTTTCTATGGTAGAGAGAGAAGGGGTTTTTGGTGGCAGTTGCTATGGTGGGTTTTCGACCATATCGTGATTGGATTAGGTTGCTACAGCCTTGGAGAGGTCTCAACTGTCCATGGAAGATGGAAAAGTCACTGGAATCCAAGGGGTTGAGGCCAATCCGAGGAGAGAGAAAATGGAGAGAGGGAGCTTTTGAGCAACGACTGCGGTAGCTTAAGCGGTGATGGATGATGCGCGCGGTGACCTGGGCTGGAACCTGGGAGGCTATAGGTCCATCACCGCTTTTACGAGAACATTTTAGTGAGTCGTTGCTCAAAGAGAAAGAAGCAGATGAAAGAGTGGCTGTGAGAGGCTGTGGTCTTTTACGAGAACATCATTTCCGCATTTTAGTGAGTGGAGAAAGAGAAGGATTAGCTTGGGGGAGGGTTTTGAATTACACCATTCGTAAAACTTGAAAGATTGCCTATAGATGGCCATGTTTGATGCTGTAATTATGATAATGGGCTAATATTTTATGCAAATTTTTCTTTAGGAAATGAATAATTTGGAGGCGTTAAAAAATAGAATTAGAAACTATAATAGAGAATGAATATTTAATGAATTGATCCCATGGTTATTATTTTTAGAGAGGGAGAGAAAGAGAGAGGAGGGGGGGAGGAAGGGGGAAAAGAAAGATATAGAGAGAGGAAGTGGACAAGTATGCAGTCACTTCAGACTTCTGTTTTCTCAGCTGAGGGACAAGAGCATAATATGCCTACTACCTGGGACTTTATATAAGAGTGTGGGTAGGCAGGCAAGGCAAGGCAAGGCGAGGTAGTTGATCATGGCGGAGGAGAGAGAAACGCCGTTGTTGAACGGGGAGGAGGCAGAGAATTACTACTATGAGGATTGCCCCGGATGCAAAGTTGATCGCCGCAAAGCTGAGGATCCTAACCCTCCCTGTCTCCATTTCTTCTTCATTTTTGCTGTTGGCCTTGCTGCTGGTACACGCCCTCTCTCTCTTTGCCCCCTTCATTTTTTGCTGTTGGCTCTCCTGTTCTCGCTTACTACTGGGTTCATATTAGGGGTTAAACCTTGTGGGCTACACAATTAAAGTCCTCTTCCGATAAGTTCAGTTCAGAGTAAATTTAGTAAATAATTAAGTTTAGAATAAGTTCAGAATAAGTTAAGAAAATAAGTTCACAAATTTGTTTTTAATAAATTCAGAATAAATTCAGTGAATAAGTTCAGAATAAATTCAACAAATAAGTTTGGATAAATTTAATTCAAAATAAATTCAAATAAAATAAGTCGAAGAGAACATGACCTTGATGACAATCAATTGTGAAGTTCATCTTACATGAGAAAATTGATTTTATTATTATTATTATTATTATTATTATTATTATTATTATTATTATATTTTTGTTGTTGCAGATGTAGTTGGTATTGTTATTATTGTTAAAAGAGATGAAAGTGACTCTCATACGCCTTTCTTATTTACGGTAGATTGGAGTTAAAGATTCAAACTCATATCGTTGATCAGAACGCTAAAGATTTAACCTATACAGATTTTGAATATAGCGAAGTTAAAATGGCTACGTAATTATCTATGTCCATAAAAATCACGCCTTTGACAAATATAGATTTATATTTAATGTTTTGTTCTATATATGTGGACTGACGGCCTTGGTTATGAATGTTAGCTGTTGCGAGTTGATTAGTAATTGTCTTCTTTTTTTTCTCCTGGTTGGATAGTCACTGTTGGATAGATTGCGTGTTCTCTGTTTGGTTGGTTTTCGTATTTGAGGGGAATCTTTTTTGTATTTTGGGAAAGGCTTGTCATTCCACCCTTTTCAACTCGGTACGAGAAAGCGGTAGCTTTCTTTGTTCTCTGTGTGAAATATAAAAAAAACCGAAACCGAGACAACTCAACTCAAGTCTCAAAACTCAATTCCTCCACTTCTAGCTTGTTGCGTTTGCGTGTAATAATGGAGCCATGGGGGCCCTCAAATACAACACACAATTAAAAAAGGAGTACAGAAAAAAAATTGTTATGGGTTATGTGATGATATTTCAAGGATTATACTCCCTTTGAATTTGCTTTATTTTAAGAAATATAAATTACTACTTAATATTTGTATTCGAGAGTGTCTTTCAAATGTTATATTTTTCATAATCGTGCTTTTAAGTTTAAAAGTAAGAATAGTTTGGAAAATTTCATAATTTTCGCGTGTTCATTTTTTAAAAGTTGATGTAATTTTGGGACATTTCAAAAATAAATAACAAATATTTTGTTTGATGGAGGCCTCACATTACGAAAGTTCCTTTCGTTGGGGGGTTCTCCTTGGCGGTTGTGTACATTGACCTGCACAGGAAGTAGTCTTACTTAAAACAGAAACCACAAGGTGCTACCGTACTGTTCGGTGGAACAGCATGAATCCAGACGGGCGCAGATGGATTTGTAACAATTTGCAATTACGAAATATTGCTTTGTTTTGTGGCTTGTTGCTCAACAAAAAATGCCTGGAAAACCAGACTTGCTTAATTTTGGGGGTGCTGAGCATCATATTGGGGGATGTGTTGCCTGGGGAAGGGTTATATATGAAGTTCTTACATGGCTAAGATTTCAGGGTCAGGGCATGACTCTTGATTAATTGCACATCTGGGGCTTGGAAAGTCCAGACCTTTAGTGGGACTGCGATGAAGCATGCCGTTTGCTGTACTGGTTGCTGCGTTCTACCATGTTTCGTGCCAGAGAAATCAGACTGTCTTTCTGAGGAACAGTCATCAATAATGTGACCCAGCAAGCGAACACCAGATTTAGCTATGCAGGAAATGACGCAAAGTAGATTTATAGCTTGCCGCAGGGTAGATAACAAAGTCCGAAGCCTAGGAGGGTGTAAACCCCGGCTTTGCTAGGACGTGTTTTCAGTAACTGAAAAAAGTTTTGGCCTTTCCAAGACATTTGATCTTTTTCTGTCTTTATATATGTTGTAATTGATTTGTTAGGCGTGCATTGTAATTGTAACATAAGTCTGCATTTGGTGGTGTTACAGCCTTGCCCGTGTCATCCATCCTCCCTTTCCTTTATAACATGGTATGTACGTTTCTTTCTGAGTGATCATTCAAAAACAGATATCGTTAGTGGTTCACACCCACTACAGAAACAAGTCTCCTAGCTCCTAGTGTACAGTCGATTTCATTTTTAAGGCTAAATTTTGCTTGCTGTCTGAATATGAATATCGCATTCCACTCTGTAGGTAAGGGACTTTCATATTGCAAAAAGGGAAGAAGATATTAGTTTTTATGCTGGTTTTGAAGGTAAGCATGATTCTCTTGGATCAACATTTTAACCCAAAAGGCCTGAAAAAATCTAGTTAGAGTTGACATTTCCTTCCTTTTCCTTTTGTAAAGAAGCTGGAATTTTAACATTTCAGGTTGATAGTTTTCTATATTTTGAAGGATCTTCATACATGGTTGGAAGCCGTTCTATGGGGAATGATTGCTGATCGTTATGGGCGGAAACCTGTTATGCTAACTAGCATATTGGGAATGTCAGTGCCTACTTGATTCCTGCTCCTCTCCTTCAGCCCATTACCCCAAAACGTGCTTGCATGAAGATCAATTTGTTTCCCCTTTAATCAGCTGCACTGCAACTCCTCAATGATATTGCACCTTTTTTTTTTGGTTGATAGTTGAGTTCCAAACTCAAGTGGGTAAGACAGGGACTGATATTACACTTTGTTTTGATGTATTTTAATGGCAGAGTCGTATTCAATACATTATTTGGCCTGAGTATAAATTATTGGATGGCAATGGCTACAAGGTTCTTTATTGGGGCTTTGTGTGGTATACTTGGGCCAATCAAGGTAAGTCAGCAAGAGTTTTGTTTTGTTGTTCAAGAAGTGTATTTGGTTAGGTTTCATTTCTATTCTTTATGTTCCATGGATTTTGAAGAATGAATTATCTTTGTTTTTAGTCCACTTTCACTATAGTTGAAAAACTCACTTTGTAGCAACTTTCTAAGCTCTCATTATAATCAGCTATAGGTAAAATGCCTCATAAATGTCCTCTTGCTTCTTTGTGGGATAGTCGGCCATCAAAAGATTTTTAATCTAGGCTCTAATTAAAACAATAATCTAGGCTCTAATGAAAACAATCTTAATTCATAGGGGAAGGCTTCCACATCTGAAACTCTCCTTCCTAAGCCCTCCTTAGGCGGGACTGGAGGGTATGGATTAGATTTGGAATTACACAAATTCTTGTATGAGACAGTCTCACGGTGATTTATTGTGAGACTGCCTATGTGGCAACACATTTTCCTTTGAAATTTGAGAGGTAGTTAATGAGTGTGTGAGACGTCTCACAGCATAAGTAATCGTGAGACGGTCTTACACCTGTTGGAATTATTTCTGTTTAAAAGATCTGCTGTTATGTTGGTTGACTTCCCCTTGAAAAAGCATTGCCATCACCTGCATAATAATTTCTTGTGCTTTTATAGTGTCAACATGCAGTCCAAATATCATGAACATAATCATGTGACCTTGATATCAAAATGTTTGTTTATGTACTTATGCATATAGTCCATTGCGTTCTAAGATCTCATAAATTTCCCGAATGTGTTCAAGAATAAAAGCATGAACATGATGTCCTCTATCATTCATCCTAATTTTGCATGGGATGGTTTATAATTGCCAGTTGAAGTATGCAAGATTATTCCATGAGGATAATTCTGATTGCATCCCCTTTGACACTTCTTGTTGGTTAGGCATATTCTACAGAAGTTTGCCGAAGGGAACATCAAGCTTTGAGATTGGTAATGGTATGAATTGTCTTTGAGTTGATTATTGGGATAGTTCATTGATAGCTGACCGTCTCTGTCACTGAATGAATAAACTCAATTTATTTCAGGCAACTTCATCTTGGGGTATCGGTTTGGTTATGGGCCCTGTGCTTGGTGGTTATCTTGCTGAGGTGTTTTCCTATTGCTTAATCCTGATTTCACTATTATGATCTCCAAATAATCCTGAGTTTGTTTTGATGTTCTTAAAATGAGATTGTGCATGCTGTGCTGTGCAACCTTGGTTATTTTGCCTAATTTTCCAAGCTAGATTCATACTGCCTCTGAACGTATATCTGTTGTTTACTTTTGTTTTGCCTTCGCCATAATTCTGCTTGTACCTGCTGTACATTATCCGGCAGTGTTTGCCCCAGATTCAATCTTTGGGAGGTAGATCACTCCTGCTGTTTTGTTACCTTATGTCATTCCATGCTACTAGGTGCAGCCTTTCCGTTTATTAATCCACTAATTGCTCTGACTCTGAATGATAAGTTGCAGGTTTCCGTACTTCCTAGTTTCTCTGGTGATATCAGCCATTTCGTTGGTTGTAACTTTTCTATGCTTTTGGCTCCCGGTATAGCCTCTCTACTGCCTCGAGTTTATAATATTCCCTTAGTAACTCGTTTTCCGCTCACTCCTTGAATAATTTTCAGTGTAATGCACTTGCACAAGTATAATTTTCCTTACATTCCTGCAATTTTTGACTCAATGACTAGTGACAAACTTACTGTAGGAAACGCTGCACAACCATAGTAACCGTGGCAAAATCCAGGATGAGCCTCATGATGTAGAGGATGTTGCTATCTCTACACTGGACGATGATCAGAAACAGAAAAGTGCCCGAGAAACTGCACCTTCTTGGCTCACCCTCCTGAAAAATTGGCCTTACATGTCGACTCTTATTGGGTTCTCTGTCTTCCAGCTGCAAGATATGGCTTATGCTGAGGTAACTTGCCTTTGACCTGAAACCCACATTTGCCTAATCTAATCTAGAGAGACCCAAAACTTGTCTGCTGAATATTGATTGCATTTCGTTTACCTCCTTATTCAGTGCAAGCTACAGTTCTGAAAGCTGTAAGAGTTTTGTATTCTGTTTAGATTCATTCGTCTCTTGTATTGAACTTCAACACCCCCCCCCCAAAATATTAGTGATATATTATTAACTTCCTTGGGAAATTTTTGATTTATTTATGAGCATGGCCAAAATTGTTAACTTCTACTGTTTATAATTATTAAAAAAAAAACAGATCTTCTCATTATGGACCGTGACTCCTAGGTCTATTGGAGGAGTAGGTTTAACAAGTGTAGATGTTGGTCAAGCACTTGCAGTATCAGGTACACAGTCGTTCAGCTTTATATTAGCCTTCTTTGAGTTGTTCAGCTTTATATATTAGCTTTATATCAGGTACACGGCTCTGTTCAGTTGCCTTTTATCTGCTCGAAAATTTGTAGAGGAGTTGTAAAAATTTAGTCGAGTTTTGAAAGTTTAGGAGATGTGAAGTTTTGTTGAAAAGCCCTTAAATATGTCAATGAGTTCTAAAATTCCTAAGAGAGCTCTAGAATTTGTAGATAAAAGGTGAAAACTTTATTTAAAACTTTCAAAAGAAAATTTAAAAGTTTGTATGTATCCCCCAAACTTGTAAAGAAGCATCAAAACCTTCAGAGTCCTGATGAAATTTAAACCCCCAAGATTTGCTCAAAAAATTCGGTATACGATTTGCTTGGAAATTACAAGATAAAATGAACAAAGCAATATAGCTCTTTTTTACTAAAATTTTTACTCTTCCATTTGATGATTAACAACATTTCTGTGGAAGTCCCTTTTGAAGAAATCTGGGAAGATCTAGGCATATGCAACTTTATTGCTGCGAGAAAAAGTCAGATTTTGAGACATTGCTAGGATCCTTTGAAGACCCGTTAGAAGAAAGTGAGAGTAGCTAGCCAGTAGCAAGAAGAGAGCCTTAATGTCTAGTACTTTAGTGTCTCACCAGAATATCTTCAGCACTTTGAACATTTTAAGTCCACATTGTTCAGATTCAACATACTGGTCGTGAGTTCTCCTCTGACCATGTACGCTTTGCTAGAGTGTATTGTTTCTTTAATTGGTTTCTTGCTAAATGATTGCAGGCGTTGGTTTGCTGTTATGCCAAGTGCTTATATATCCTACCTTGGAGAAATATTTTGGGCCAATCACAATTACACGCGTTGGTGCGGTATGTTTTTGGATTGCATATTCATTCTAACTAAATAATTGCAATTGACAAACATAGATATTTTTGTCTCTTAATTCATGCTGTTTGGATATGAAGGTTCTGAGTATTGCGTTGCTCTCGAGCTTTCCCTTCGTTGGCAAATTATCTGGCGTGGTCCTTATTGTTTTGATTGACCTTGCTTCGATGCTGAAAAATGCATTTGCGGTATGTATGTGATCTGGTTTGTTTGTCTATTTAATAGGCTATTGTGATTTTGTTGCTGTTAATTATATGTACTTGCCAATGCCTTTGTATACATCGAAGCTTCAAGTTTTTTTAAAATTTTATTTTTAAGTTTTAATGTCAATAGCTACCAGGAATGTTGTAAAGCCCACTCCCCCCCCCCCCCCCCTTCTTGTAAAACACACTTTGCATTCCTCCCTTTGCTCTAGTTGTGGGTAATTACCTGTCATGATTGCATTATGGAAATGGAAGCCAGAACTAGAGTGTATTTCTGTAGTTGTTTTTATTGGCATGGTGCTTTTAGCTTGCATGTGTAACTTGCCTGCATCTGGATTTTGGCAAGACCTGCTTAGGTGGGATTCACATTACATGATGTAAATACGAGGTATTGCATCATTGTCAGTGCAGTTTTCTGACTTCCAAAACCGGCAGGTATTTATCCAAACAGGGTTTTATCTCCTGCAAAATAGAGCTGTGGTCTGTCTTGTTTTTCTTCTTTTTTTATTCCCCCTCTATTTGAGTTTTCTACATAATTAAGCTTGCCTTGAGTTCACAATCTTTCGTGTTCCCATTGCAGACACAACAACAAAGAGGAACTGCTGGTGGCCTTTCTCTGTGTCTGATGTCTTTTTGTAAAGCAATTTCTCCTGCCGCGGCTGGATATCTGTAAGAACTCTTTTGTTTGTTAGTAGAGTTTAATGTGAAAGTATTGCTACCACTAACCTTTCATTTTTTTTTTCTTCTCTCTTTTTTTTTGGGGGGGGTGTCCGGCGAGGGGGCTAGGCTATTCAATATGCATTGCTACAGTTTTGTTGGAAAAAAAAAAAAAAGAAAAGGAATCTTGCTAAAGAAGGTTGACATTGGGATTTCTGTAACTAGACTTTGGCGGAATCCGCATTGGGAATGGTAATGGACGTTGTCGTGTGTTTTTCCATTTGTTTGGGCATTTCCTTTCTAATTTCAGAGTTTTCTGTTTGCAGTCTTTCTTGGTCAGAAACGCGTCTGACGGCTCATTTCCTTCCAGGTAAGTCTACCATTGAAACATTCATAATTTGTTTTTGAGTTGCAACCTTTGTTATTCTTTATCTCACCTTGAGGACCTCTGTCAAAATTTTGATACTTGAAATGAATGTGAAACTTAATAGCACATTTGAAGCCAAAACACAAAATTTTCATAGACTTGGGTAACTCAGCACTTGAACAACAAACCTCATGTCATATTCTTACAATTGAGTCCGTGTAGCATATGCTCAACATCATTTTATCACAAAAACAATCTTATAAAGCTGTTACTTTCACAACTCTTGTATTCTGTAGTTCAATAAACTTCTGATTTCGATTGACAATTACACGACTGTATATTGCTGCAATGTTGAGTTTCTCTTGTGCAAGTGTATCTTACTTGTCAACTTGTCTTGCAGGACCTCAAATTGTTTTCTGCATTCTCAACATCGTATTATTTATTGGGTTTTTGATGACTTTAAGCCTTTCCTCGCCAAGCCAACCCACGAATACATTTAATGCATTGTAAGAAAATCATGTAAGCATTGATCTGGGTCCATTGTTTTTTTCCCCAGATTGGTGCACAGTAGCAATGAAGTGCTAGAGAGCTCTTCAAAGTTTCTTTTGTTGTGGGATGTTCAGCTTGAAGTCCAGTACACTTCATATGAAATATGCAGTATCAGAAGCATTCTTTTTCTCCACTTCCTTTTCTTCTCTCTTGTTTCTTTTTTTTTTGGGGGGGGGGGGGGGCGCCTTCAATTCAACTAATTTTTGCAATGTATTAGAAGATTTTTGGTAGAGGAAAGTGCTTTTCGAGAGGTTTTGGGAGGCAAATTAGTTATTTTGGTGAATTGATTTGTCTTGTTTGGTGTCCTAATTAGCATGGTTGATAGATCAGCTTTTCCAAAAGCAGTTTGTTTGAATCCAAATCCTTTGCAGTTTGGTCATGTTCTTTTTAAGGATAGTAAACTATAAGCCTATAAGGTTACAACTTATAAGCTTTTACAACTTCTTGCAATTTCTTACATTTTAGTTTTCATTTTTTGATGTTTGTTCAATATGTATAATATTTGTATAAACATAATATTTTTGTATATGCTATCAATATGAAAAATCTATGTATATTTTTATCAACAAATATTTGTATCATTGTAGTAGTTCACAATTATTATGATAAATATAATAGTTGTTTAATAAATATGACATAATAAATCTATATGTTGAATTGAATTATGTTATTGAGCAAGTATAGAGAAAATAAGTAAACATGCATTTGAAGCTCTAATATATGAATCATATATGAAAAAGTCGAACTATTGACGACGGGAGTGTTTCATCTATTTCATCTCTATGTTGATCCATTAGGTTCAAATTGACTTATATTTTTCCATCACTCTTTTTTCTCTAACCCAAAAAAAATCCAAAAAACTATAAATATCTTTGCTTTGAAAGTTTTTATACTTCATGAATGTTATGGGTTTATTTTTATAATTTTTTGGTAATATTATCTTAAAAATATCAATTTTAATTTGTTAAATTAAATATTTTTTAATTTTAAGGATTCTATTTAATTTTGTTGAGAAAATTTGTTATTTTAACTTCAAGGATATATTTTAATTAATCAGAGTTTTTTTTATTTGCTTATCGAGAGGTGGCACTAACGTTTAAAAAACCCTCAAGTTTAGAACATAGTAGCTTTTAAACCCGTGTTACGTAGGGGTCGGTTTCAAACTATAGTGAAAAAAATGTCTCAAATATTAATCTGCATATTTTATTATATTACTTTAGAGTTCTATGTATTAATTCTCAAATCTATTGATTGTTCCTTTAGATTGGAAAACATCATTTACCATCAACCAATAATATCTTTAATGCTAGTGGAACATGTGTCAACGATGCATCACTTGCATTCACTTTTATAGATAGATATATGATTTGGTTCTATAAATGTCTTGCCAAATATTTATTTTGTTTTTATTTAATTGAATTGTTTAAAGGTTTCTTCTCATAAATTATGTTATTTCACTATTACTTTTCTTCATTCAGAACGACAATTATGGACAATCAAAATTTATTTCTCTCTACATGTTAAAAAATAATTTGTTTATTGAAGGTATAAAATTAATTTCATAAATATCACTAATATATTACACGTAATTTATTTTTATAAAATAGCTTATTTCACAAATCGTACATCAAAGACCAGCAATTATATATACAGATTTAAAAATTAATATGTATACAACTTTTTAATGATTCTACAATAACTTACATCTATCCTTGCGTCTTCTCACAACTTTTTAGATTTTCTTATATCTTTTTATATCTTCTTTTATCTTTTTACATCTTCTTACAGCTCTTACATCTCTTTACAGATTCTGATATCTTCTTATAGCACCTTAAACTTATTTTACAGCTTACAGCTGCATTTTATCGCAAAAACAAACAGATCCTTTATGTATGTACTGGTTAACTTCGTTGGTCACATCATTAAGATTGCCCCCAATATTAATTATTATTCAAATTAAATCCCTTACAATCCAATCCATGAGATACAACTTTAAAAGATGCTATATTCCCCAGTTCTAACCGTAGGAACGTACTATGGACAAACATCAATAGGTCCATATCATCTCTGTTTCGGAAGAAACTTATTTCAATGGTGGTGACACTTGGACTTGAGTTTGACTAATGTGTCAATTGATCGCACAGGTTGACATGTTCTTCCCTCGATGACCTGTACGAAGACCGACCCTGGGTATTTTTTCCGTGGAAGGCCCCTCCATCGCTGAAGTCAGTTTCAAATTGAACTAGAGTAGCAGATAGAAAGAGAAAGCTTATTGTTTTGATAGAGTGTTTAGTGAGTTAGTCAAGTCATGATAGTAAAAAGTCTCCCAAAAAGAAAACTCTTGGGATATTTATAATCTTAGGGTTGACACCGAAGGACAGGATGATAATTTCTCTATTTAGGGCAAATTACCATTATGGCCCTCCAGCAATCCTTTGGCCTTACTTACAGTTAGCTGTTACTCCAAGTTGACTTGATCAGTACAACATGTTGCCTTCTTATAGGACAGGTCATTAAATACCCCAATCAATCTCATTTCACATCATTGGATTTTTCTCCATTAAATGCCCAAAATTTACTTAAAATGTATGCACGAGTAGTATTTAGTTGGATTGTGAAGGAAGTATAGACACAAGAAGGGATTAAGCAGAATTGTTTATGTTTTTTTTTTTTTTTTTTTTTTTGGTGAAGCTGTAAAGACGAAGGATACTATTGCTTTTTTCAAACGTAACACATTAGTTGATCCCAAAAAGAAGTGTAACACATTGCTTCCAATATCCACTATATTAAGTAATTCATTTACTAAATTAACTCCCATGCAATATGCACAATAACACATGACACTAATTAATTAGTTATTTGCCAAAATGAAAAAATAAACAAATTCAAATCCAAACCAAATTTCACAGGACAAAAAGCCCCTCCTAAATGAGCTCTGGGGAATGTATAATGTAGTGGCTTCATCCTTCAATTGTGAAAATTATAAAGGAATAATTTTGTCATATTTTAAATTAAAACTAAAAGTGCTCACTTGTTATTATTTAATGCAGACAAATTAAGGACATTTTTTTAATGATAAAGGAAATTATCTCTGTCTTCTTTATTTTTTTTGCCTCGCATCAAGCTTATCATTGGAGTTTAATAATTTAGCATCATGAATTAAGTTCCAATAGAACCACGTGTCTCAAGCCAAGTTTGACAAGGTGTCTATGTAAAATAAATTATTATCATTTACCTCTTTGAAATTTTGGTAAATATGTTTTTACACCTTTAACATTTTTGAATTGTTATTTACCTCTTATCTTTGAGTCAAATAATTTTAGTCTTGAGTTTCACCAAAATGTTTTTCACATGACAATTAGCAAATAACAAATTTGAAGGAAGTTTTGGTAAAATTTGGGGTTAAAATTTATGAAAAGAAGTGGTAAAATTAAAGCGCGGTATCTCCTTTTGATATGGTAACTGAATAGAAGACGTTAATTTGTTAGACATCTTGGGACTTTCTGTAGAAAATATTATCACTCCAGAAGCTAAAATTAGTGATTTCATTGAGTAAAATATAGATTGGGATATTTCTATATGAAGAAAATATTACCACTCCAGATGCTAAAATTAGTGATTTCATTGAGTAAAATATAAATTGGGACATTCCCAAACTATCGTAGACCTTCAACAACAACCCCATTACAAAGAAAATACTAGGTATGTTATTCCTATCTACAATAGTGAGGACTCCTTTAGTTAGGGACACAATAGCCCAGATGAATTTAGTGCAAAATGCACTCCTCAGATAGTGCCATGATACCCAACCTCATGAAACTCCTAAGAGCGTGTCCAATGGTTCAATTGTGAGGCAAATGGGAGGAGAGAGAAAGGTAGTGAGCTGCGCTATCACATGCAACAAACATCTCATGCCTTATGGCTCACGGGGAGCCTCACAGATGTGAGCCGGCTCACGATGAATGTTTTCTGCTTTTTTATTTTTTTAAATATTTTTAATTAGTTTTTCTTTTTTTTATTCTAAAAATAGAGTCGGATGTTATAAGATGGGTCCATAAGTATTATTTTATTTGGTGAGCCAAAGTGATGAGCCTTGCATTGGAGAGATGGAAGATTATGAGCCAAAAAGTTAGCTCATAAATTAATGTGACAATGGTAGGTCCCTACTGGTGAGCCAAAAACCTGACTCACCATTGGGAATGCTCTAATGACCCCTTGAGTGGATTTGAAAATTTGATACTCTGAAAATCTATCATGGCAGATGTGCTATAAGGCATGTTCGACCAGAGAAATCCCTTTTAAAAAGTCTTAATATTAAACCTTTTTTGTCTAATCTGTCTTAATGATATATGGGGTGTTTGGTAACAGTTTTTTGGGGGAAAAAGAGCTAGTTGGGGGTGTTTTAACTGTTTTGACTAGGTCAAATAGCTAAGTGAGTGTTTGATAAATAGCTGTTTGAAACAGCTGTTTGGCTTCAAACAGTTCTTTTTGAAAATGTTATTTCTATTAGCCTTTTCAAAAGAGTTTTTTAGTAGAAATGATACATTTACCCCAAGACTGTAAACAAATTACATTACATTACATGCCTTTACATTATATTTATATAATATTATTTTATAAAACAGAAAGAGTATAAAGTATTATAAAGTATTCCTTAGTAGCATTTGAACCCAGTTAACCTTGGGGGATTAACAAGAGTAGAATTACTTTGTTTATTTTTTTGACGTAAAAACAAACCATTGAAGTTGTATTGTCTCTTTCACTGTTTATGCTTTTTTCCCATAACCAAGTAGTATACGTTTTGGTGTAGATTTTCTAATTTCGTTAGTATATTATATCACACTTATTTGGTTCTCTTACCATGCACTTTTATGAACGTCTAATATTTTGATATTTATACTTTAAATTATTCAATCTCCCTTCTGATTACCTCGACAATGAACTTTGGATCGATGCGAAATAGTAACACTTGATACTATGTTTTGTATGAATTGAATCTAATGAAGATAAAGTCATTAGAGCACTTCCAACACGGGGAACGCGTGGGGGCAAATGGGCCCTGCGTGTCCCATGCGTGGGAGCAAGTTGCTGCCAGCCATGGGGAAACGGGGGGGCACGCGTGGCAGCACGCCTGCCCGTTCCTTCCCCCATTCCCTCTTTTTTTGTCCTTATTTGATTTTTTAATTATTTTTTTGTTTTCTTAATAAAAAAATATTATTTAGATAGTTTTAAAAAATATATGTTATAAAGTGGGTCTATATAAAATATTTTATTGTATAATTTAAAATAGAGTTCCATTGGTTGGAAAAATGATGGAATGCAAGTTCCAGAAATGTGGAACTTTTGATGATGTAGCATGCCTGAGTTTCAATTTTTGGAACTCAGGTTGGGAATGCTCTTATAAACCTAAAAAATTTTTAAAAAATAAGAAATTAACGTTATAAAACATTGGCATAATTTACATAAGAACAAATTGAAAAGAAATAAAATAGACGATGAATACAAGTTATGTAGAATTTAATAAGAAAGTAAAGTTTTATCAATAAAGTTTTTCTTCTATTTTTTTTGCATGATCACAAATGAAGTTAATTTATACCTATAACACCAATTTAATTCTTTTTAAAAAGAAATTGACTAATAAATAAATAAAATATGTTCGGCTAAGAAGTAATTTAGAGATAAAAATATAAATGAAATTTATCAAACATCTTTATTAGAAACAACTAATTTTACCAAACAGTTTTCTGCAAACAACTAATTCAAATAGTTAATGCAAATAGCTAATTTAAACAGCTAATATAAACAGCTAACATCTAACAGCTGTTTGCCAAACAGGATCATAGAGTTTGCATAAATATTTTTATTTAATGAAAGTCACATGGTCAATTAAATGTTGGAACTAACAAACACTAATGGTTATCAAATGGTGTTTCTCCCACTGGATGTTAAGATATTTTTCATAGCCTAAATAAATTGACGCACTCTTGTATTCTAAAGATGCTCCGAAAATTTATTCTAGAAATGCTATGGTACTCAATAATGAAATATTTGATCTTGTAGCATGCTAATTCGAGCAAGAAAGGCAAGCGTTAAATGGAGAACCTGAACTTGTGTGTCAATTGATAATTATTCTAAGGGGCTTTCTTCGCAAACCAATTGGTGAGTTGGCATCCCCTTCCTTGAGGATTCGTCCAAACTCAACTTTGACGGATCACTCAACAACTCTTTGGCAATAGGAGGGATTATGATCTACGATTGGATGGCCAAATTACTTAAAGCACGAGCATCAATCTGTGGGTAGACGTCTATATTTGTGACGAAAGTTAGAGCATTGAGAGA
>JAKOGI010000302.1:495000-695000 GCA_029747015.1 Carnegiea gigantea | reverse complement strand
TACTTTCAAGTCGTTCAATTATGTATTGCTAATTTTTTAAATACAATATTTCTCCTATTTTTCCCCCTATGACACTAATAGTCTTTAAAGAGAAATACAAATATTAGATAATATATTTATAACTGATTATACCAATTTCGGAAACATTGTCACATATAAACCAAAAACAAACTGTACAACACACATCTATAACACTAGTTGTACTAAATAAAGAGTCACTAATGTTATACCACACATGTACGGTTAGCATGAGCATGCCAAAAAATTAAATACCTGATCAAATTTATCGTGATATTTTATTTGAATGAATATTTGAATAGACAACCTTCTGCCTCTGTATTCCAATGAATATTACTGCTCCGTTGCATGAAATCAGTTACGAACGGTTACTTGCTTTTGCTTTTCTGGTGCCTGCCTTCACGCTTTACAGGCTCACCAAATTACAAAATTATAGTTATTACCTATTATCCACGTTAGGCACCGCACGATAAGATTTCGTAAGACAGTCCTACGCTAGAATTAGTGTAAAAGCAAAACCCTCTTTTGTGTTTGCAGGTGGAATAGCCCTACTTCGTATTCATTTGTGTGCACATAACACTTTAAATGTTGAAATACAAATATCCTTTATTAGTACTGGTTCAAAAAATTTATTTTAATGAAAACTAAAAGAAAATGATAGAATAAATGTGAATTAATTGTCTGTCTTTCAATTTATATATATGGTTTTGCATTACAAATGATATCATTATTGAGATGCATTTATTTTGATATTATAAGCCATCATCACAAAACGCAATTTTATCAAGTATAAATACGTGATTTATGATGATATGATTAAGTCATTGATAGTAGGTAGTACTTACATGCCTTAAATGATATTTATGCCAGACATATATCATCTTGCATAAACAATCATATAAGAGTGCTACATTTGCTCTAAGCATTATTCATGATCTTGAGCCTACTTCCAATTGCTCAAATCTTTCCCCCGCTCTCACACGGCATTTGAGCCTCAGCGAGTCGACTTGATGTCTAACCCCAGAAGACATTCCCTCATCTCAGTCCTCAAATTTTTTAAAAAGCCTCAAGCTTTCCTTTTTCTTCCCTCTATCTTTCTTCTACTCATCTGGGTTTGTTTTAGATTTCACCATTCCTCCCATTTCTTGTACCCTTCTCAGAATCTGCAAAGATGGAGCAAAGAGGAGGACCTAAAAGCCAATCTTGTCAGGTTTCGCTCTCTTCAGTTGTCAAAAGACAGGAGGGGTTGGATGCTTGACCCTGTTACTGCTGCCCTTCATGCTGGTTTATCTGGTAAACATGCTGTCGTGTTTGTTATGCCCTGTCTTGTTTGTCATGCCTTCTTTTTCCCCTCTTGATCGGACAAAACCTGAAGCGGGGTTCTGTGTTAGGTTTAGAGCGAACACAGAAAAGAGCAGGAAACAATGTGTGTTTATTGCTTGAATGAATGAATGAGCTTACACATAAGAGTATTTATACGGTCATAGAAACTACCAGAAGCCTTCAGCTCTAGCTTATTCTGACAGATCTTCCTGCCAAGATTGCACCCAAAAGTTTGTTACAAAACTGTTATGAAAAACAGAAAAGGAGAGACAGAACTCATGTGGTGGCTAGCAGCTGTAACCGTTTGCTGTTATTTCTTGGTGCTTGGCTGATTATTCTCTTGATTTATTCCCAAAATTCTGGCATTCTGTAACTTCCGTTGGTTGATGCAGCAATTTCGTTGATTTTCTAGCTTATCATATTTTAAATGTTAATCTGATGTGGTCTTTAAGTTTCCCCACTGATTGAATAGTTGTCTTAACTCCAAAAAGAAATTAGACTCTGCTTATCACGGGCATTTGTTGAAGTTTTCCCCGTGCTAGATGTTTAATTCACGTACAGTGGTACTAGTTATATTCAAGGTTTTAGTTTTTGTTGAATGGTAAAATCTGCGGCTGATAACTTCTGGCTATCTATAATTGTCTGTTGTGGACTCGTGTTGCAATGATTGTGTAGTTGACAAGTACTAAGTTCATAAAGGAATAGAAATGCGAGATACCTGTAGTGTGAGGCTTTGACTGCCCCCCAATCACTTATTGTAACTTTAGGTGACTGCCATTCTCCCTTTTAGGCGGGGCTGTCACCTGTGCTTCCGTTAGTGTTGGCGAAATACGACCAGGAGGGATCCGGGGGAATCACAGGCATTCCACTTGCAATGAAACATTCATCATTTGGGGCGCTCAAATCAAGTTCAGGGTATGCTTTTCTGTCCTCTTTGAATGAACTTCTGAGGTTACGTTGCTTGTAAATGTGATGGGCAAAGATGAAATTTGGATGTTACTGGCACAACAGCTGATCTGCGATTGTCTAATTGTTTGTCTTATTCTTTATGCCACTGTAAGGGCCTGTTCTTCTCGTAGGTAAATTGGGGCGGGTAAAAGGGTGAAGTAGGTTGAAGTGGGTTGAAGTAGGTTGAAGTGGGTTGAATTTTTTTTAGGTGATAAATTGAACTTGGTTAAAATAGTCGAAGTGGATTGAAGTGGGTTGACGTATGTTGAAGTGGGTTGAAGTGGGTTGCAGTGGATTAAGGTTGGTATTTTAGAATTGACCCACGAAAAGAACAGGGCCTAAGAACCAAGTTTACTCCTCTGGATACCCAGGAAAACCTTGAATTATATGAAATACATGAAATCCAAGCTATTTGAGTTGGTCAGTTTCTTTGGCTGTTGTTGGATAGTAGCTTCTCCTATAGTGTTTTCCCAAAAGACAGTAGCCTTTGCAGCTTTACCGCTGTTATCATTACATTTCTCTGCAGCGAGTTTTCTAGTTACCTTGGATTAAAGCAAAATACATGTAAAACCATTGAAGTTTTCTGCACAGAATAGATATCACCTAGAAGGCTGGAACTTGAAAAATTGTAATGACATACTTAAGTTCCTTTCATAGATGCCAATGCAATTGAGGTAATGAAAATCATTCTTCTAGTTCGCAATGAGAGTGCGAAAGTGTTCATTTTGCCTGGTTCTCAAGTTGAGGCACCTGCATTGCAGCTGGAGAACAGTAACATGGCTGGGAAGGGCTATGCAGAAGTTATAATTGGTGCAGATGAAGTTGCCGTTGCCACCAGTCCAAGTGGAACTGCCCATGCTTTAGTGAATGTAGATCCAGTAGGAACTGCATTCCGTCTGGGATGCCAAGATGGCATTGTAAACTTCAACAGCTCCAGCACTGTTTATAATATCTGGAATGATCTTTAACTTTGCCACCTCTATTTTGTTTGGTGGATGTATAAATATGTCTCTGATCTCTCTCTCATGAGTCCCGTGTGATAATGCATGGTATTCAGAGTGCGGAGTCATATTGTACGAGGATCCATTCATTGATTGCTTCATAAGACTGTCAATGGAAGCTTCAACATATGTATTTTATAGAATATGATAGAAAAAATTGGGTTGAATGTGGTACAGGATAAACCAAGTAAATCGTGAAAAAGAACACTTTCCTTAAGACTTATTTGTTGTACCACAAATAATCTTAGGAATAATCTACTTGGTAAAAACAAGTGTGTGTTTCAAGATTCTCTCAAAGGTTAATCGATGAGGGTGCTGCAGTCACTCACATTGATTTTGTTGTGTCCGTGATTGTGATTTCACTCCTCCTTATATAGAGGAGTGATCATGCCTGAAGAGGCACCAAAAATGGATAGGGCGGTTAAATCTTGAAGAGGTACCATACCTTTTCACCGAAAGGATTGGATAAGGTGGGTAAACCTGAAAGGGCACCATGCTTATCCACCTTTTCACCGAAAGGATTGGATAAAATGGGTAAACCTGAAAGGGCACCATGCTTATCCACCTTTTCGGATAAGCACTATAAAAACCTGCCATTTTTATTTTATTCTTGGAAAATTCCAACAATCCCCCGCCTTTTCCAAGATATAGAACAAACCCCCATCATTCCAACAAACACACAATCACAACCGAGAACACAAGGAGATTTATGCATAAGAGAAGTATCTTGCGATTTGAACTTCCATTTAGTGAAATATAATTTCAATTAATCTGAATGTAAATAGTAGACAAGTCTTTGAACTATTCATCCTCTTTGATTAATTGGATATATTTCACACACAAATCTCATTACACACTTAAAATTTGACACTATTGTCCGGCCATGTGTCCATATCCATCATGAGTGCATCAAGCTAAGCCCTGTTGCTCTTTGAAGCGGCCACATTTCACACTCACTTAGGTAGACCTTAGAAATATGCTCCTGTAACACAAGCCATTCAATCAAGATCTATTAAGAGTATAAAACTCAACCTCTTATAACATTACAGTATTCAAGCACTCTTACTAACGGATAAAATATATTAGTGCATCCAATCACTATACAAAGTTGTCACTCATTGAACTTAGAACGTGATGTCATACCATGATTAAGTTGAGGCTTCCTTGCTAGTAATTGTAGATATGGGCTTAAGTCCCATCCCCCTTGATGTTCTCAACACCAAGTCTCTTGCTAGACCCTTAGTTAAAAGATCTGCAAGATTCTCATTTGTTTGCACATAATTAACTATGATCACTCCATCTTTGATCAACTGATGGACATAGGCATGTCTAAGTCCAATGTGCCTTGATTTTTCATTATAAACATGACTATAAACCTTGGATAGTGTGGTCTTGCTATCACAAAGTATAGAGAGTGGCGACATTGGTTTTGGCCATAAAGGCACTTCTAATAGCAAATTCCGCAGCCACTCTGCCTCCTTGCTGGCTGCAGCCAAAGCTACAAACTCAGCAGCCATGGTGGAGTCAGTTATGCAGGTTTGTTTCTTGGATGCCCAAGATACTGCCCCTCCACCAAGCAAGTATATATAACCTGATGTTGAGGCATAGTCCTCTTTATCAGTTATCCAACTTGCATCTGAGTATCCTTCTAAGACCGGAGGATAACCTGAATAACACAGAACATAATCTTGAGTTTTCTTTAAGTATTTCAAAACTCGACGTATTGCATGCCAGTGAAACTTACTAGGGTTACTAGTATATCGACTTAACTTCCCAACGGCAAATGCAATATCTGGCCTTGTGCTTGTCATGGCATACATCAAGCACCCTATGACCTTTGCATACTCAAATTGTGCGATATGTCTCCCACTATTTCGAGTCAACTTATAGGTTGGATCGAAAGGAGTGGCCACTGGGGAGCAATCTTCGTAATTGAACCTCCCAAGTACTTTCTCAATATAATGAGATTGGGACAAGTGGATTCCATCATTATTTCTAATGATCTTAATACCGAGTATAACATCGGCCTCTCCCATGTCTTTCATTGAGAACTTGGAAGATAGAAAACACTTGGTTTTCTCTATTTCCTCTAAGTTAGTGCCAAAAATTAGCATGTCATCAATATATAAGCATATAATCACACCTTTTCCATGTTCAAACTTAGAATATATACATTTGTTAGATTCATTGATACTAAACCCATAAGATAGCACTACTCCATCAAATTTTTGATGCCATTGTTTAGGTGCTTGTTTTAGGCCGTACAATGATCTTATGAGTTTGCATACTTTGTTTTCTTGGCCTGGAACAACAAAACCTTCTAGCTGTTTCATGTACACCTCTTCCTCTAATTCCCATTTAAGAATGCTGTTTTCACATCCATTTGGTGAATTACTAGCCTTTGAATTGCAGCAAGAGCAATGAGAACTCTTATGGTTGCAATCCTAGCCACTGGTGCATATGTGTCAAAGTAGTCAATACCATGTTTTTGGCTAAAACCCCTTATGACCAACCGGGCTTTGAACCTTTCTATAGTACCATCTACTTTCCTTTTTCTTTTAAAGATCCACTTTGATGTGATAGGCTTACATCCCGGGGGTAAATCAACTAAGACCCATGTGTTATTTTCCATGATTGAGTCCCTTTCATCTTGGACAGCTTCTTTCCAAAAGAAAGTATCTTGAGATTCCATAGCCTCTTTAAATGAGTTAGGATCCAAATCAATGCTATAAATATAGGGTATTTCATTTTCAATGGAATCCCTTGTTCCCTCTATCAAATAGACAAAGAAATCAGAACCAAAGAATTTCTCCTTTCTAATCCGTTTACTTCTCCTTACTTCCACTATGTCTCCTTGTTCTTGATCATTACTTGGAATCATAGTGGTTGGAATAAAATCATTTGGTTTAGGAATTGAACAGAATCTAGTTTCATCAAAAATGACATCAATTGATTCTATCACGGTGTTAACCGTGATAGAAGCATTTGGTTCTATAACCAAAAACTTATAGGCTTTACTATGTTCAGAAGATGCACTCAATTCCTCTTTCCCCCAATTTTCTTTTCTTGGGTTCTGGGACTCTTACAATAGCCCTACACCCGCAAACTCTGAAATAACTCAGGTTTGGCTTTTTCTTATTCCATAATTCATAAGGAGTAGTTGAATTGCTTTTATTAGGAACTCTATTTAGAATGTAGCATGTTGTGAGCATCGCTTCACCCCAAAAGCCTTCACTTAAACCGGATTTAGAAAGCATAGCATTGATAATTTCAGTTAGTGTTCTATTTTTCCTTTCTGCCACACCATTTTGTTGCGGTGTATAAGGTGCTGTGACTTCATGGATTATACCAGTTGATTAAAAATAACTTGGATCATAATATTCACCACCCCTATCCGATCTTAGTCTTTTAATGAAGGTTTCACAATGCAACTCAGATTCATTCTTAAATATCCTAAACATGTCTAGTGCTTCACTTTTAGCATGTAAAAGGTATACTTGGCAATATCTTGTAAAATCATCAATGAAAGTGACATAGTATTTCCTTCCTCCAAAAGAGGGAGTGCTATAAAAATCACCTAAATCACTATGAATTAATTCAATTAATTTAGTGATTCTTTGAACAATTGGAAAAGAACTTCTAGTGATCTTTGTTAACATGCATGTCTTACATTTCTCTATGTTTCCATCAAAATTAAGAATTAACTCAAGTCTTGACATCTCTTTTAATCTTTTATAATTAACATGTTCAAGACGATTATGCCATAGAGAAGATGAAGAATACACAGGCATGTAAGCAGAATCATTCATCTTATTACCACTAGGAGGAGTAATTACATTTAACTTAAACATGTCACCACTAGCATAACCCTTCCCCACAAAGACACTCCCTTTAGACAGGATAAACTTATCGGCCTCGTACACTTGTTTGAAGCCAAACTTATTGAGAAGAAAACTAGAAACAAGATTCTTTCTAACTTCCGGCACAAAATATACATCATTTAAAGTAAGAATTTTTCCGGAAGTGAAGATTAACTCTACTTGGCCTATTCCTTTAATATCAACAGTAGAAGTATTGCCCATGTAGAGTACTTTTCCATCTTCAATTGACACAAGAGTCTTGAAGAAAGAACGATCCTTACACACATGTTTGGAAGCACCCGAATCAACCCACCAACCATTGTCACTTTGAACAATGTTGATTTGATCATTGATCATGGCTACAAAGTTGTCCTTTGCCTTTGCCTTTTGGTTGTTCAAGCCATGTTTGCACTTCCAAATGGTACAATCTCTTTTTTTGTGGCCTGGTTTGTTACATTCCCAACAAACCACTTTAGCCTTCTTGTTACTCTTGTTGTTGTTGTCCTTATTAGGCCTCTTCTTGTTTCCCTTTGGCACTTGACTCGACTCACCATCTTCGACAATATGAATCTTGGAGACATGCTCATTTGACTCATCCTGCACACGTAATCTTCTTCTATTCGAAGATGGTTAGCCAATTCCTCAAGTGACATTTCCTCTTTCTTATGTTTTAAAGTTCTTTTAGTGTCTTTCCAAGAGGGGGAAAGTTTGTCCACTATAGAGGAAACTATAATAGTCTCATCCATATGCATTTTATGTTGCTTGAAGTGACTTAGGATTCGTTGAATTTCATGCAATTGATCGAGAACAGAACGTCCTTTGACCATCTTATAGTTATTAAATTGACTTACAAGGAAATTCTTGCTAGAGACATCTTCTGTCATATATTTATTCTCTAGCGCCTCCCATAATTCCTTTGCCGATTCCATGCCTTGATCGACATCGAACAAGGCGTCCGACATGCTATTCAAGATATGGCCTCGACAAATGTAGTCATCATTCTCGAACTTGGATCTTCGGCGGGCCTGCTTCAAAGTCTCATTTTCCGTCTCTATTGGGTATGGAGTGTTGAGCACATACACGACCTTCAAAGTTGTAAGAAGGAAATGCATCTTCTTTTGCCAGTGCCGGAAGCCCACACCCTCGAATTTGTCCAACTTCTGAAAGTTGGACGTCATTTCACGAATTGACGCCATCTCAAGTAAGTCTTAAGATTGATAGAAAAAAATTGGGTTGAATGTGGTACAGAATAAACCAAGTAAATCGTGAAAAAGAACACTTTCCTTAAGACTTATTTGTTGTACCACAAATAATCTTAGGGATAATCTACTTGGTAAAACAAGTGGGTGTTTCAAGATTCTCTCAAAGATTAATCGATGAGGGTGCTGCAGTCACTCATATTGATTTTGTTGTATCCGTGATTGTGATTTCACTCCTCCTTATATAGAGGAGTGATCATGCCTGAAGAGGCACAAAAAATGGATAGGGCGGTTAAATCTTGAAGAGGTACCATACCTTTTCACCGAAAGGATTGGATAAGGTGGGTAAACCTAAAAGGGCACCATGCTTATCCACCTTTTCATTGAAAGGATTGGATAACATGGGTAAACCTGAAAGGGCATCATACTTATCCACCTTTTCGGATAAGCACTATAAAAACCTGCCATTTTATTTTATTCTTGGAAAATTCCAACAGAATATCTGTTGCATCTCTCCATTTTCTCTTCACTGATGACAAATTATTAGTATCATCTGAAGCTTCAGTTTTGTTGTGAATTTTATGTGTCAAATAGTGGAGATTGTACTCTATTAGTTGTTCTGATCTCATACTTTGAGCAACATATCCCCCCCCCCAAAAAAACACCTAAAAAGGGGGAAAAAAAGGAACAAGAAAATGTTATACAATTCTTCAAAATGGAGCAAGCAGTCACATCCAAATGTTTCCCTTGTAGTTGTTGCTTTTGATTTACTTATGATTTCACATGTATCCTTTCTAATCCGTTTACTTCTCCTTACTTCCACTATGTCTCCTTGTTCTTGATCATTACTTAGAGTCATAGTGGTTGGAATAAAATCATTTGGTTTAGGAATTGAACAGAATCTAGTTTCATAAAAAATGGCATCAATTGATTCTATCACGGTGTTAACCGTGATAGAAGCATTTGGTTCTATAACCAAAAACCTATAGGCTTTGCTATGTTCAGCATAGCCTATAAAGATGCACTCAATTCCTCTTTCCCCCAATTTTCTTTTCTTGGGTTCTGGGACTCTTACAATAGCCCTACACCCCAAACTCTGAAATAACTCAGGTTTGGCTTTTTCTTATTCCATAATTCATAAGGAGTAGTTGAATTCCTTTTATTAGGGACTCTATTTAGAATGTAGCATGCTGTGAGTATCGCTTCACCCCAAAAGCCTTCACTTAAACCGGATTTAGAAAGCATAGCATTGATCATTTCAGTTAGTGTTCTATTTTTTCTTTCTGCCACACCATTTTGTTGCGGTGTATAAGGTGCTGTGACTTCATGAATTATACCAGTTGATTGGAAATAACTTGGATCATAGTATTCACCACCCCTATCCGATCTTAGTCTTTTAATGAAGGCTTCACAATGCAACTCTGATTCATTCTTAAATATCCTAAACATGTCTAGTGCTTCACTTTTAGCATGTAAAAGGTATACTTGGCAATATCTTGTAAAATCATCAATGAAAGTGACATAGTATTTCTTTCCCCCAAAAGAGGGAGTGCTATAAAAATCACCTAAATCACTATGAATTAATTCAAGTAATTTAGTGATTCTTTGAACAATTGGAAAAGAACTTCTAGTGATCTTTGTTAACATGCATGTCTTACATTTCTCTATGTTTCCATCAAAATTAGGAATTAACTCAAGTCTTGACATCTCTTTTAATCTTTTATAATTAACATGTCCAAGACGATTATGCCATAGAGAAGATGAAGAATACACAAGCATGTAAGCAGAATCATTCATCTTATTACCACTAGGAGGAGTAATTACATTTAACTTAAACATGTCACCACTAGCATAACCCTTCCCCACAAAGACACTCCCTTTAGACAGGATAAACTTATCGGCCTCGTACACTTGTTTGAAGCCAAACTTATTGAGAAGAAAACCAGAAACAAGATTCTTTCTAACTTCCGGCACAAAATATACATCATTTAAAGTAAGAATTTTTCCGGAAGTGAAGATTAACTCTACTTGGCCTATTCCTTTAACATCAACAGTAGAAGTATTGCCCATGTAGAGTACTTTTCCATCTTCAACTGACACAAGAGTCTTGAAGAAAGAACGATCCTTACACACATGTTTGGAAGCACCCGAATCAACCCACCAATCATTGTCACTTTGAACAATGTTGATTTGATCATTGATCATGGCTACAAAGTTGTCCTTTGCCTTTGCCTTTTGGTTGTTCAAGCCATGTTTGCGCTTCCAAATGGTACAATCTCTTTTCTTGTGGCCTGGTTTGTTACATTCCCAACAAACCACTTTAGCCTTCTTGTTACTCTTGTTGTTGTTGTCCTTATTAGGCCTCTTCTTGTTTCCCTTTGGCACTTGACTCGACTCACCATCTTCGACAATATGAATCTTGGAGACATGCTCCTTTGACTCATCCTGCACACGTAACTCTTCTTCTATTCGAAGATGGTTAGCCAATTCCTCAAGTGACATTTCTTCTTTCTTATGTTTTAAAGTTCTTTTAGTGTCTTTCCAAGAGGGGGGAAAGTTTGTCCACTATAGAGGAAACTATAATAGTCTCATCCATATGCATTTTATGTTGCTTGAAGTGACTTAGGATTCGTTGAATTTCATGCAATTGATCGAGAACAGAACGTCCTTCGACCATCTTATAGTTATTAAATTGACTTACAAGGAAATTCTTGCTAGAGGCATCTTCTGTCATGTATTTATTCTCTAGCGCCTCCCATAATTCCTTTGCCGATTCCATGCCTTGATAGACATCGAACAAGGCGTCCGACATGCTATTCAAGATATGGCCTCGACAAATGTAGTCATCATTCTCGAACTTGGATCTTCGGCGGGCCTGCTCCAAAGTCTCATTTTCCGTCTCTATTGGGTATGGAGTGTTGAGCACATACACGACCTTCAAAGTTGTAAGAAGGAAATGCATCTTCTTTTGCCAGCGCCGGAAGCCCACACCCTCGAATTTGTCCAACTTCTGAAAGTTGGACGTCATTTCACGAATTGACGCCATCTCAAGTAAGTCTTAAGATTGATAGAAAAAAATTGGGTTGAATGTGGTACAGGATAAACCAAGTAAATCGTGAAAAAGAACACTTTCCTTAAGACTTATTTGTTGTACCACAAATAATCTTAGGGATAATCTACTTGGTAAAAACAAGTGTGTGTTTCAAGATTCTCTCAAAGGTTAATCGATGAGGGTGCTGCAGTCACTCACATTGATTTTGTTGTGTCCGTGATTGTGATTTCACTCCTCCTTATATAGAGGAGTGATCATGCCTGAAGAGGCACCAAAAATGGATAGGGCGGTTAAATCTTGAAGAGGTACCATACCTTTTCACCGAAAGGATTGGATAAGGTGGGTAAACCTAAAAGGGCACCATGCTTATCCACCTTTTCATCGAAAGGATTGGATAAAATGGGTAAACCTGAAAGGGCATCATACTTATCCACCTTTTCGGATAAGCACTATAAAAACCTGCCATTTTTATTTTATTCTTGGAAAATTCCAACAGAATATCTGTTGCATCTCTCCATTTTCTCTTCACTGATGACAAATTATTAGTATCATCTGAAGCTTCAGTTTTGTTGTGAATTTTATGTGTCAAATAGTGGAGACTGTACTCTATTAGTTGTTCTAATCTCATACTTTGAGCAACATATCCCCCCCCAAAAAAAACACCTAAAAAAGGGGGAAAAAAAGGAACAAGAAAATGTTATACAATTCTTCAAAATGGAGCAAGCAGTCACATCCAAATGTTTCCCTTGTAGTTGTTGCTTTTGATTTACTTATGATTTCACACTCTATATGACACACGATAGGATACCCATGGCCAAATAAAGACATAAGATCTTGATGAAACTTCTCAAATGAATGAGAAAGAATAACAACCCACAAAAAAGCAGCACTTGGATGACAACTCTCTAACTAAGATTACAATGTCAAGCCAAGATCAAATCCTTAAGCAAATGAATTTTGTGGATTTTTGATTTGTGAAAACAAGAATCAAAAGAGACATGTTTAGGACAAAGGCGAAACCACCATCTAAACTAATCAATCCATTATTCAAACTTATAAAGCCTAAGAACCCAGAATTGAAATAAATGAAGACTCACATTCATCACTCTCCCAGAGAAATAAAGAGAAGCAAGATTTTTATAAAAAGATAATAAGCAATAAGCTTTTCATTTCATGGTCCAAAATATGAAAATATTATAAGGAATTAAGCAATTAAATAGTGGGGTGTCATCCTCTCCAAGTTTTGTACCAACCAATAGAATGACAAAGAAAACAATAAATGAAATTCTACCTAGTTGTATAGTTAAAAGACGGATCACTAGATACTAGGTGGAATTTGCTTCACATGTACTACCTTAGTGACATTCTTCATCATCTCAAATGCATGAACTTGAGGGAGGTATTTCTAAGAGAAGCTTCTCATCTACTAACTTCCATAAAAGTTTAACACCTAAATCATCCATTTGCTGGCCCAATTAAGCTCTTAATTAAAACAATGTATTTTCGTACCTGTAATGACTCTTTTTCAGTTAAAAACTCTATATCTAACTCAATACTTAGAATCTGAAGGTGATCCATACTTTATTTGAAAATAGATATCCAATGCTATCCATCTATTGTAGTTTGCCAAAATTGGAGTTCTTTTTTCTATTCGAAACAGATCTAGAATTTGAAGTAAAAATCCTAATCGAAATGGGGAAAATGAATATGAGGTGGTTTTGAAGAATAATTACCTATGCATCTTATTTATCCCTACTAATTGCCTTGCCACTCATCTAAACGTACTTAGAGCATCATTTAATGCCCCAAGTGGGTATAGGCCTTGGAGGGTCTTTTCCTAACACTCTATTTCCTTGGGCAACTGAGAGAATCTCATACCTCAAACCCATGACATGTTAGAGAACCTTAGTATTGATGGCTTGTGCTGCACCACTGAATATGATCATCCTTAATTCCTTCTTACACTTTATGGCCAATTCATGTCCAAGCATTTAAGTTAGAAGTCACAACATCATATTGCCAATCTTCGGATAAAGTTCACAGTACAAACTTCATTAACTTTTTTTTAACAAAATAAAGGTAACAGGCTACTACAAGATTTGGAAAATAGTGCTCATTCATGAGGTTCAGGCAACCTAATATTTTTAAGTGAATTCTCCTGTTTGTATGGTGTTGGAATTCACTTGGTTGATAAATTAGTTTCTCTAAAAGACTATTTTGCGCAATTTGAATTTGATTTTGAAAGTCATTGTGTAGGCCCCTCGTTCTAACTCCAGATTTAGTTATTTATTTTTGTCAACAGGTGATATCAGATCCTAACTGTAGAATTGTACAACAAAAGTACATCAATATCAGATTTCATCTCGTTTCATCTCATCAGCCTCTTCTCTGTTTTTTTTAAATTTATTTGGCAACATTGGCAGGCTTACATAGCAGGAATGTGCTAAAAAATTCAAAATTGAAAACCAAACCGAAAGTTGGCAAGATCAACCTGAAAAACTAGTGCACTGAGGTGCACTTTCTAAAAACTAATTGCTCTAAAACTAAACTCAAAAAAATCTCAAATGACTGTTTGGTGTCACTAGGGGTGGTCCAAAAAGTCAATTAACCAATAAATTGATTAACAAAAAATTTTGGCCAAACATTGTTGAGGAAGATTTTTCATTATTTCAGTTCAGTTAAAGATTGAATTTTGATTGAATTAAAGATTCAGCTAATTGTTAAACTGGTTAATTAAAAATTTTCAGATCCATTATGGTTCAATGTTTTTCCTAACTAAATTTTCTTAACCGAAAGTTTGGTTAACCTGATTTTGCACATCTCTAAGAGCCTCATTCCTAATGTAGACAACATAATGAGAGAATGCATAGAACAGGGAGGGGACAAGGAAAAAGGATCCCTCCCATATTGCTAGTGCAATTTGAACCCTCAGCTACGTCAACTAGGAGAGTTAAGCACCACTGGAGTAAACCTATTATGGGTAGCCTCTTCTCTCTAATTAATATCCACAAATGTGCTTATATTTAAAAATAGAACATAAGTATTATTCACTAGTTCATTACGATAAAAAAAATTAAAATAAGGGAGGAAACTAAAGAGAATTATTAACCATATCGTGCAAAAATGTAATTCTTGAAGACATGTACTGTATTGTACAATAATTGGGGTGCTTATTCAAACCGAGGTAACTAGACATGCACTTACATTAAATATTAGGGTTCACATAAATCAAAGGCTAATAATAGTAAGCATTATATATATATATATATATATATATATATATATATATATATATATATATATATATATATATATATATATATATATATATATATATATATATATATATATATATATACATGCACACACACATTTGCTTGTTATTTGTGGGTGGGTGGGTGGTTGTCTATATGTGTATGTGTACACACACATATATGTTTGTTTATATGTATGCATGCATATGTATATATATATATATATATATATATATATATATATATATATATATATATATATATATATATATATATATATATATATATATATATATATATATATATATATATATATATATATATATATATATATATATATATATATATACACGCACATGTGTGTCTGTTAGTGGGTGTATATACGCACACACACACACATACAAACATATAGAGGCACACACACATGTGTGCGTGCAGCTGGGTGGGTGGGTGGGTGTGTGTCTATATGTGGGTGTGCGCGCGTGCGTGCATGTGTATATGTACACATATATATGTTTGTATGTATGTATGTTTGTACGTACATACATATGTGCACCCCTCAATCTATATCGATTGAAACAACAAAGAGATAGGTCTTGAAATGATGAAACTTCTGCGATGTCAAGCCTTTGGTGGTGAAGGTGTTGGCAACCTGATATTGAGTGGAATGAATTTGACTTCCAAATGACGCTTGTTGACCATCTTACCAACAAAGTCATAATCTACCTTAGCATACTTGCTATAACTATTAGAACATAATTAGTAGCACGGTTTGTGGGTTATACATATTGAGACCCTTCGGCCTTGAGCACCAATTTTCAGCACTTACGTCGAATTTATTATGATATTTTATGTAGTAAATGGCTTGAAAATTGATGATCTATAATAGTTAATAGATTCTTGAATATACTATTGGGATATGTAAATATTTCTAGTAGATGTTTACATTTTAATTCCCTAAGTGGCAAAATCCTCATATTCGCCACTGTAGATTTTTATCAATAAATTTCTAAATTTGGATAAAGTTTGGTTCCTACCTAATGATATCCAATTGATGTAAATCCAAGTTTTTTAATTTTCTAAGATGTCTATTTTAGCCCTATGTACTAAAAATTGACATTGGATTTGATTTGAGAGGGGAATGGTCAAAATTAAAAGGAATATGCTTAAAATCCAATTTTGGACCAGTCTGGATTCTAGCTCTATTAGTGAAGAATGTAGTTGTAATCCTTGGCATTTTCCATTATCGAATGAACCTACACCCACCAAGAAAGAAGCTCCACATAGGAACGTCTACATTAGTGAAATATAAGTATCTAGAAGTTTCATAGAAGATAGAGAAAAAATCCTGAAAATTATAGCTCATAGCAATTGCCATTATGTTTGGCTTTTTGATTTATTTCTTAGGAGATTTTGTAGGACGCTCATTGGTCCACTTGCTTTACTAATGTATGAACTTTTTTTTCCTTATTTTGGGTACTAATAGACCTATTTTTCTTAATGTAAAGAAAGATTTGGTGAGCAAAGGGCTAAAGGTCATTTCTTATCTCAAAAATTTCTTAATCTTAATCTCTAGTTTAGAGCAGTGATTTAGAATCTTTCTTTTAAAATTTATCCTTGGTGACCCTAATCCTTTAGGAGAGAGATTGGATGGAAAGTGTTTATCCTTTTATGATCTTATATTTTTTGCTCTAATCTCATAATCACCTTGATTGTTTGAGATTGCATCCAAAAGAGGGGCATCCATTGCTTTTATATTTATCTTATGTGTTTGATGATATTGGAAGTTGAGGATTTATCCCTCATCAAGTTGGTATAAGAGCTAGAGCTAAACATTTGGTTGGTTGGTTGTTCAATCAAACCCTTCATCTCCATTGATTCAATCAAAATCCTCACCCTTTATCCCAAATTCATCCCGAAAAATGCTTACTTTGGTTTCCCCAAATTACTCTCATTTACCTACCTTGTTTAACCCTTCCTAGTCCACAGAAACCCCCTAAAAATAGCCCAAACGTAATCTCTAACCTAAATACAACCTTTGACTCTACAAAAAATAGCTTTACAAGAACCATAGAAAAACCTAGGCTAGTGACCACTACAGTTAGTCCGTAGTCTCCCCCATGGTCCATGGTCTTCCTCTTCTTCAACCTTTCTTCTCCTAGAGAATACCACGACCCCTCTGTGGTCACCCCCATGATCTATGGTCTCCTATTCTCATTCTAGCCTTGTATTGCTTGCAACAACATGGGCAATGAAAGATATCCTTCTCATTCTACCTCTTGAGTAAGCCCATGAGATGAGAAGAGATAAAGCTATCCTTGAGCTTCAAGAGCAAGTACGAGTCGAATCCACAGGGAACTTAGCTTCAACTACCAGAATTAATTAGACCACTCAAGCTAGGCAATCAAACTCGTGGGTTGGAGACTAAACTAGGAGAAACGATAGCGACTAAAAAAAGGTGAAATAAATAGCAGAATAGAAAACACTCAGGTTGGAATTAACAGCACAAATATGCTAGCAAATCAATTACTAGCCCAACCAAACATATCCCAGGCATGCATCACGAATGGATAAATTGTCAATTAAGCCCATCTCCTCCCTCTTTCAAAGATCGAAGACTAATCCTAAAACTACAGTCGCCTATTTTCATGGGACTAAGAGTCGAAGGATTACAAGATTTACAATTTCGAATCCCAATTAGAATCCTAACTATTTTTATGTTAAAACCCTAATCGTCTACTAAGGCGCACTAGGTAAAGGTTTCGTCTCTCAACGCTCCCCTAAACCTCAATAAAAAGGATGAATGTTCTTTCGAGCATTTCATCGAGTATGTGGCATGCATAGTAGAATTCATAGTTGCACAACGAAGGGGGAGCAGGGATTGGGCCAGTACAAGATTCAACTACACATATTCGGCGTCAATCCCAACCTAAGTTGAGGGATTTAGCCTACAATCATGTTTAACACAACAATCGCAATATTCAATCCAGTAACCATGACAACCAAAACCTAAAATAATCAAGAAAAAGAGGAAGGCGAATTGGGATAGAACCTGGAATTAATTGTGTAAACTGAAGGCAAAATCGAACTCCAATCCAAAATTACAATCCGAGAGCGTCAAGATTAAACTCTAAAACTAAACCTAAAATCACCTAAAGAGAGTTCTGAGAGAAAACTGAACGTAAAACTAGCGTCAAAACTAAATGTCCTTCAAAATAGCCCCGAAGGAAAATTTAAGTCGCGTCGCAGAACGGGGGTGGCACGATCGTGCCACACGGCATGGCACCCCCTTGCCAAAGTGCTGCCCTCAACTCCCCAACACGGCACAAGTGGCACGGGTGTGCCACTTGGCACGGCCCAACCGTGCCACATGGCACGGCCAGGCCGTGCCACTTGGCTGCCCGGCTAAGTGTACTGGTTCGGGGAGGGTTGGTCGTGCTACGTGGGTCTGGTTCCGTGGGACTTCCGTGCGACGCTTTTCCGCAATTTTTCTCGCCTTCTTGGCACTCCTTTCTGCTAAGTATTGCTCATATTTCCGTTTCTTCAATAAAGTTCCTGAAAATATCGAAAGATGTTATATGAGTTAAAAGTATGCAAAAGGAGGCCGATTTGACCCTTCCTTAACACAATTAAACGTGAAAACGGGGGAGAAAATGGGTCAAATATAGGCTAAAAATAGGACAAAATAGAGGTTCATCATGCCCCCATGCTTATTTCTTGCTTGTCCTTAAGCAAGACTACGCTATGAAAGATTAGGAAGGATGGTGGGCCTCTAAACACACCTTCTTCAAGGGAAAGGAGGGAGGACCGACGAATCACGCTAATCATGCATAGAAGGTGGTCAAGTCAAGGTGTGGCAGATAATCTGAATGAAAACGTATGCAATGTCATCCATGAATCACCTTGCCCAAATGAAACACACCACACACCCCAATATTGAAACACATAGTAGGACATAACATTCCTCAACAAATGGTGAGTAAGCAAGACTGGTAGGACCTCACTTTAGGGCAAAGTGAAACACTCCCCTCAATGTGTTTGAAATATGTAACAAGGGCACGCTCTATACTCCAACCAATTAGGCAAACTACCATATGCTTGGTAACGTTCTCTACTCTCCACTGCGGGAATGCATTATGCAATGTGTCAATGAGGGGGACTTGCGATAAGGATGTAATGGGGCTAAGGTCAAGCATGCAAAGTGGAATAATTTGGGAAAAGTGGAGCTATTAGCCAAAGGTTAGGGAGCAAGAACACTTCCACAATCAACACAAAGGTTACAATCTCACACACACTTGCGAATCGAGTAACAAATCTCGTAAAAACCTCCAAAGAGGAACCAAGCAAGCTTATTGCAGAAAGCTTCCACGCTACCCATTTTATTTGCAACTTCTCTTTCTCCTTTTTTTTTTCATTTTTTTTTGGGATTTTTTTCATTTTTTTTTGGAGAAGCAAAAAGGATGCACATTGGATAGCGTTGGAAGTACCAAAAAATCAATTCACAATTTTCCCAGAACGAGCCACTAGTATTATACCCGCAGTGAAAAATCAAATGCCTAAAGATACCCAACTGCATTGTGGAAGTGTCGCTCCACCAGACCTCGACAAGGGTGAAGGAAATATGCACAGGTCAAGTGTGTAATTGATATGGTGCAACAACAACAACAGGGGGAAAGGCACAAAGGGCTACTAAAGGGTAATCATGCAACAACGGGTGGCTTTCTGGCTAATGTGGCTACGTGAACAAAAATTGCCTCAATCATGTCAACACATGCAATTGCTAAATGCAGTTTCAAGGAGAACAAGACCAAGTTCTAGAGATGCATCATGGAGGAGTCACACATGAAAGGAAGTAGAGACTATATATAATGAATAGTCATTAGGCTCAAGAATCTCACAGGTAAACCTACCACAGTCAAGTGACTTACTCCAAGGTATGTCCTATTCATCAAGGCTAATCAAGTCAAACCACATGAATCTCAGGGGTAGTTAGCATGCAATACAGGGCAAAGAAACTACGGATGATAAAGACAAACACAATTTGCACAAAATCTCACACCAAGACAAGTCACGCCTCAACACACAACCCAACATCATCACTCAATCATCACCCCTTTCAATCTCATCACAAGAGGGGTTTTCATAGATAATTTTTTTTTTCCAAAGCAATAAAGCTAACTAAGAAAGTAATAAAGATATAAAGGATAATGAAGAGAAGGATGATAGATAGTACCTGAGAAGCTTACGAACGCCCGACTCGATCATTTCTCCTTTTGCGATGCAAAATCTAGCCTTATATGTGCTAAACTACATGCTCTAATGATCAAAAGGTAAAAACATCCTAGTGCAACTATATGTGGTCTTATCTATATGATGTGAATGCAAGTGATGTCAATCGCCCTAACCCCGCAATTTTACCCAAAGAGCGACAAGCTTACCCCCCTATGCTTGAGATGTTCATTGTCCGCAATGAAAAGGGACGCAGAAAAAGGACAAGGGTAGGGGGTGTTGGGAAGAGGGGGGAGTGACACACTTTTTTTTTTTTTGTTTTTTTTTTTGGGATAGGGAAAGAAAGAAATACCTTGGGTTGCCTCCCAAGACGCGCTTGTTTTAGGTCCTAAGCTTGACCCTTACCTCAGGAGGACAACGTGGGCGAGATGGAGGGAGGTGCGGCAGGGAAAGTGGTGAAGGGCGATGCAACCAACACCTCCCCATGGCAGAAGTCGGGCATCAGCGTCGCCCAAGGAGGCTTGCCAATAGCAGCAGGAGGCGGTGGATGTGGAGGAGGTAGAATAGGCGGCCGCAGATGGGATCGGCCACCCCAATCAGTGATCGCCACTCCCGGGACAGGTGAGAGAGGAGAGGGAGTGGGGGCGGAAGGTGTGGGGTGGGCACCAGGCGTGAGAGGTGGTGTGGGTGGAGGGAAATAGAAGTCCACGCGCTCGCCACAAATGGTGAAGGACATGGTGCCTGTCTGCACGTCGAGCACTGCCCCTGCGGTCGCAAGCAATGGGCGACCTAAGATGAGTGGGGCAGGGAAATCCTCATCCATGTCGAGGAAAATAAAGTTACAGGGGACCAGGAACTTGCCCACCTGGATCGGGACATCCTCCAAAATACCTACAGGCTGCCTGGTGGAGCAGTCTGCGAGTTGGATAATAATGCTAGTGGGTGTAGGGTCCCGTAATGGCAGCTTCTGGTAGAGAGAGAGCGGCATGATGCTCATGCTGGCGCCCAGATTACAAAGGGCTCTCTCAACCTGTACATCCCCGATGCAGCATGGGATGGAGAAACTACCAGGATCCGGCAGTTTTGAGGATGGCCGTCGCTGTAGGAGTGCACTGCAGGGTCCTATGATGGGGGCGACTGAGGCGTCCCCAGGATCTCCCTTCTTGGATAGGATCTCTCTTAAAAACTTGAAGTGTGCAGGTGCATTCTTGAGAGCTTGCCGGAAGGGGCTACTGGCATAGATTCGGCGTAAGGTCTCCAGGAAGCGCGCGAATCTAGGTTCAAGCTGGGCTAGCTTGGACCATGCCAGTCGCTGAGGGTAGGGTACTGGTGGCTGGTAGGTGCGAGCAGGAGGTGGAGGGCTAATATCATCAGAAGAGCTCCGAGTCTCTTTTCGCGCTTGCCCCTCCGTTCCTACAGAATCAGGAACGGGAACTACCTCCTTAAGAACCATCACTGGGCTCTCCTCTAACCCCTCTTCCATCGTGGATATGGCATTGACGTGATGGCGAGGGTTAACTTCAGGATGGCCTGGAAGTTGCCCCTGAGGCTGGGAGAGGTGGTTCACCTGCTGGGCAATCTGAGCAATCTGCGTGTCCATCGTTTTCTGATGGGTGGCCATGGCATCTACCCTGGAGGTCAGCAGATGGATTGACTCCTTAAGAGTCTCATTGGTCGTGGTTTGGGTCACTATGAAGCACTCCATAAGACTCTCCAGGTGAGATGTAGACTCAGGAGGTGGAGGGGGTGGAGTGTAAGGAGCTCGATTGTGGAAACCAGGTGGCTGGATGGAGTTCTGGGGGTGAGGGTTGGGATTTTTGTAGAGAGGGTTCGTTTGGCTCTTCCAACCATGGTTGTAGTTAGGGGGATGGGGGTTATTTTGAGGAGGTGGGGTGTAGGTGTGATAAGCATTGACATGTTCAATGATGGAGGGAGCATTGTAACACTCAATGGAGGTGTGTCGATGGATGCCATACGCCTCGCAGTATGCATGGGTCCCCATGGATGGCCCCGCAGAAGTAGTAAAAGGGGTAGCCACCTTATCCAGACGTTGTGCAAAGGCGTCCACCCTGCTCGCCAGGAGTGTCACAACGTCTACCTCGTGTCTACCACCGCCTCTCTTGGGGGCGGCCCTCTCGCTTGCCCAGTGATAGTTGTTGGAAGCCATCTCTTCTAACAATGCCTTTGCCGCTTCAATCGACTTGCCCATTAGAGCACCCCCTGCTGCGGCGTTAACCGAGATCTTCACTGACCACTCCAATCCATTGTAGAAGGTTTGGATTATGAGCCAGTCAAGAACTCCGTGGTGGGGGCACTGGCGCTGGAGGTCCTTGAACCTCTCCCATGCTTCGTAAAGGGACTCATCATCCTGTTAGGTGAAGGAGGTGATGTCCGTCCTCAACTTGGCAGTCTTGCCAGGTGGAAAGTACTTGCTGAGGAACACCTTGGAGAGTACTTCCCAAGTGGTGAACGAGTTGGGCTCCTCATTCTGCAGCCAGTCGCTGGCTCTATACCACAGTGAGAAGGGAAAGAGCCACAAGCGGATTACGTCGGTGGACACCCCGTTTAGCTTGATGGTGTCACACTTCGCAAGGAATCTGCGAAGGTGCACGTTATGGTTTTCCGAGGGGTGCCCGCTGAATTGCTCCCTCTCCACAAAAGTAATGAGTGTGGGGCTGAGCTCGAAATTGTTAGCCTCGATAGCGGGGCTAACGATGGAGGAAGTTATGCCCGATGCTTGGGGGAGGGCATAATCTCGTAAAACTCCTTCACCTTGCCCAGCCATCAGAACTTGTGCTTGTTGCCGCTTCCTTGCACCGCTTTGCCTTCGAACGGTGGCTTCAATCTTTGGGTCAAAAGGAACAAGTGGTTGATCCTTTTGGCTTCGCCTGCGCATACAAAGCCAACACTACCACGGCGTAAACAGTTTCAAGCACAAGAGGGAGGGGGAAACAAGAAGGGACAAAAAGGGAAAGAAAAAGCCTAGTCTAGAAGACGCTAATCGATTTTAATATTGAAAGGTGCAAGTTCCCCAGCAACGGCGCCAAAAACTTGTTAAGTTAAAAATACCGCAAGTACACGACGTAGCTGTAGCTAGCAACCGGCAAGTACGGGTCGAATCCATAGGGAACTTGGCTTCAACTACCAAAATTAATTAGACCACTCAAGCTAGGCAATCAAACTCGTGGGTTGGAGACTAAACTAGGAGAAATGATAGCAATTAAAAAAAATTGAAATAAACACCAGAATAGAAAACACTCAGGTTGGAATTAACAGCACAAATATGCTAGTGTTGAACGGTAAATTTACCCATTTTACGTGCCTCTTTCACCCACTTTTTGCTCGTATAATAACATAATCTTTAGGATTTTTACTTATTTTATTTATGTTTTGTAGAAAATAACTCAAAATCAAGCAAACGTCGCAAAAAGGGACGAAGACGGGACAAAACAGTGAAAACCGACGAAAACCGGCAAAAGGGGGCAAAACCGGGGGAAAACGGACCACCGTGCCAGCAATGTGGCACGGTGTGGCCGTGCCACGTGGCACGGTCGTGCCTCCCCCCAGTTTTGCCGTCTGCTCGGGTTTCTATTTAAGCTTCGTTCGGGCGTCTGTTTGAGGGGATCGCTCGGGGGTTCTTCCAGGTGATTTTTAGGGTAGTTTAGTTTAGGTTTTAGCCAATAAAAACTCCATTAAGGGATTAGATTAGGATTGAAGTTTGTATTTTGGGATTCAAGCTTGTGGATTTCAAGTTCCTTCAATCAATTCAAGCATAAGTTTTCTTCCACTTTCTCTATTTATTTCATTGTTGTTCTTATTTATGTTTTGCTGTTTTAATTCTTGTATTTGTTTTGTTTAGTTTATATGTTTAGTTTTTGTTGTTAATTCATGTTATTTAGTTGTTTAGATTCGTTTTATTTCATTGTCTTTGTTTTTGTTCTTCAAGTTTATGTTCTTGTTTGTTAGTTTAGGTTTTCTTGTGTTTGTGATGTTTGTTGGTAGATTGTGTTGGCTTGGGTTGTGATTAGCCTCTTGATGGCTAATTAATCTTGTATTTGGCCTAACCATTCCCAATCTATGCTTAGAACTTAGAGTTTTCCTTCACGCCCGCCAAGTGTTCGATGAAATGCCTGAGAGGGTTTTGATCCATATTTTTGGGCGATTGACTTATGCTGAGAGGTGAGGTCAATTCGCTAGTGTGGGAGAGGGAATGGCTGAGTTCGGGACACGAAAGTAGTATTCGAATCGAGCTAGGTCCAGGGTTGCTAGTTTTGTGGTCTAATTCGCCTAACCCCACGAAAGTAGGTGGTTAGACGAGTTAGGCTAGCTCATGACCCTTGAGAGAGGGCTTGGGTGGTCTTTGATGGTGCAACCGACCATCTCTTGTTCATAGTGTGGTTCAGGTAGGTTAGGACTCGTCTTGGTTAGTTGGTTCATCCATTGGTAAAATCACAACTCCAAGTCGCTTGTTTCTATGTTTGTAGCGTAGTTTAGCTCCCCACTCCTTCACCCTTCGATCCTGCCTAGGTCGAGAAGCTTTAGCTAGCCCTGGTAGTTGGAAATACAATTCCCTGCGGACGACACCCTAAGTACTCAACGATACACCTTGCACTTGGGGTTTGCAAATATTAAAACTATGTTTTTCTTGCAACAAGTTTTTGGCGTCGTTGCCGGGGAATTGGCGTTTTTCAATATTGGGGCTTACTTCAGCATTCGAGGCTACGCCTTTAGAAAATCCAAAAAAAAAATAAATAAATAAATCAAAATTTTCAAAAAAAATATGTCTCTTTCCCACTTCCCTCAACATGAGCACGAATTGTTTTGGTGATACTATGATAGATTACATGCTTTTCTTGCTCATTGTAGTTATTGCCTAGAAAAGTGGGAAATTTTGAACATGGTCTATGAGGGTGTGACTTGTGAGACCCGTGCTCTTTTGGAGCATTGGGATTTCTGTGCTCGAAATGTTGATGAAGCTTGGGAATTACTTGAGTGATTGGCTAGGGATACTTATGAATTTGAGACTAGTCAATTTACTTCATCCACCCCATCCCCCTGCGTTCCTAATTATACACCTCTTGCATATGAGATCTGCCATCGTTTTGACCATGACAGTGTTTCTTGTCCCTATCATATTTCTGCTGATGGTTTTGCTAGAATTTCTAGTATGATAGAGGCCATGAACAAGCAACAAGTTGAGTTTGCTGAGTTTGTTAATAAACTGTGGGAGTATGACCTATCACCCGAGACTGACCCTAGTTCTAGTGCTCCTAGACTTGATGTCAATCTGTGTGATGATGGTGTGTCTTTTCCTCCTCTAGAGTCCGGACTAGAGGACGTGCTCGACCCTCCCTTACCTACTCTACCTCTTGTTGCTCCATCCCTACCTAGCACCTTTAAGGACAACACTATGACCTATCTTGATCCACCTTTCCCTTTAGCTCGGTCGACGGAGTTTGAGGTAGGTGCGACATTTTGTGTTGGTGCTAGTATCGGTGGGGATGATTTCTGTCTTGAGTCAGACGGTACTTTTAGTGAGGTGCATGATCTCGACGAGATTCTCGAGGGGGAGTCCTGTGTGGATGCTGTGGCTGCAGTTTCATCTAGTCCTGATCTTACTGACCATGTATCCCTCAACCCCCTTGACTTTTCTCATGCTTCTTCATGTTCACTACCCTCCCCTTCCCCTCAGTATTGTGACCTCTCACCGATCGATTCTCTTGTGGTGCTCGAGGGGAATGTGGTTGACTGTTCTGAGCCTCTAGGTACTTGTAGAGGGTATGACCCCCTCCTTGATCCTTATCGTCTGTACCTAGAGGGCCTGCCTAGAGAAATCGCGTTGACTATTGTATTTGATTATTCTGCTGATTTCTCACAGGTATCTGGTGAGTTTAAGAGGGCACTAACTTTGTTTGCTCCATCTTTATCAGTGTTCTCTTACTCACACCATTCTGAACTGCATGCAGCAATGCATGATAAGCTCCTACGAGCTTTGACTGCATCCGAGCTGACGATTCGCATCTTGAGCGGCAAGGAGTGGCTGATGCTCCTTAAGTCGTCATGGCATAGTTCGGGTACATTCAGTACCCGACCTGGTATTCTCGTTCTCACTCTTCTCCCCCCTTCTTTTTCTTTTTCTTTTCTTTCTTTTTGTTTTTATTTAGTTGTGGATATTAGGATTGTGTTTTTGGTTGGTGATCATCTTGCGGTGAAATGTGGATGTTGCTGAGCCGTTGTTGGCTGTGATCACCATTTTTGTGTTTTTGTGGATTTTTATTGTGTTGTGATTGGTGGTATTGTTGGATTGGTATATATTTCTTGTTGGTGGTGCTAGTTTGGTATATATGTGTGATCTTGTTTTTGATTGGGCGAGATTGCATTTTTGGGAGAGTGTGTTAGCTTGTGTATATATTTGTCGATTTTGTATGTCTTGTGTTTGATTTTGTTTTCTTTATTTTTGTGTGTTGGCGATGACTCACGGCTCCCAATGAGAACATTGTGAGATTTAGGTGTGGGGGTGGGGTCATCTCCCCCTTTTTTTTTTATTTTTGTGAAAATTTTTTATTTTTGTGTAAATTTTTCAATTTTTCTCCTTTTTGTATAAATTTTTCTTTTCCTTTTGAATTTAGGGGAGTTTTGTACTATTTTGATCAGCCTTGATCTCCAGTACCTTGACTATTAGCTCGTATATAAGTATAATGTGCATGATAGATATTCATCCCAAATCTGTCGTTTTAGGTCTCAGTTCTAACCCCAACAGTCCACTGTAATTTTGCAATCCAGTCCTGATTTATGTATTATCATCATCTTATATTCTTAGTCTTCCATGATTGACTCCCCCACTTGTCTACTGCACAGCTCCTTTTATATGTGCTGGCACCCCCATTTTTCAAAACAAAAGCAAAAACAAACAAATTCAAGCGCTACTGGGTGTATCTCTTTGAGGCGTGGCATGAGTTTGTATTGAAAAAAAATAATGGAAAGAAAAAAAAAGTGGGGAAGAAAAGAGTTGGAAATGACAAGTACCCCTTTGAGGCATGCGCTACTGGGTGTTGCCCTTTGAGGCAATACTGCTACTGGTGAAGCTTGCTTTCCATGCTAGCCATTCGAAAAGGCAGCTTGTGTCAATTGCGTGGGATTGAGTTTGGTTTTGGTAGGCTTAGTTTTAGGGTGATGATACACTTGCACACAGGCACCAGGATGGATTCATTATTTTCTTGCGTCGTGGGGTGAAAAGCTGATGTCTGAATGTCATTCTTTGGGATGATGTGTCCTGAAATGCATATAATGCTTACGTACAGACTGATACTTGAGTTACTGGGGGGTTTTGGTTGATCCGAACATGTACAATTCACCCTGATGTATATATTTTGTTTTGTCATTTTCATTTTTTCGATTTTTGTTCCTCTTTTCTTTGTTTTTCCTTTTTGAGATTTTGTGGGTATATCTTCTGCAAACCCTCACGAGACCTTACTCGTCCACTTGGGGTGACCAAGAGGTTTAAAGGGCTTGTTGCATACGCTAAATGCAACCGTGATTCCTACGAAAGTGAGTTAGTTGTTTACTTCAGTTTTTCTTTTATTTTGCTCAAGGACGAGTAAAAGATAGGTGTGGGGGTGTGTTGAACGGTAAATTTACCGATTTTACGTGCCTCTTTCACTTACTTTTCGCTCGTATAATAACTTCATCTTTAGGATTTTTACTTGTTTTATTTATGTTTTGTAGGAAATAACTCAAAATCAAGCAAACGTCGCAAAAAGGGACGAAGACGGGACAAAACAGCGAAAACCGACGAAAACCGGCAAAAGGGGGCAAAACCGAGGGAAAACGAACCACCGTGCCAGCAATGTGGCACAATGTGGCCGTGCCACGTGGCACGGTCGTGCCACATGGCACGGCCTGGCCATGTCACATGGCACGGTCGTGCCTCCCCCAGTTTTGCCGTCTGCTCGGGTTTCTATTTAAGCTTCGTTCGGGCGTCTGTTTGAGGGGATCGCTCGGGGGGGTTCTTTCAGGCGATTTTTAGGGTAGTTTAGTTTAAGTTTTAACCAATAAAAACTCCATTGAGAGGATTAGATTAGGATTGTAGTTTGTATTTTGGGATTCAAGCTTGTGGATTTCAAGTTCTTCAATCAATTCAAGCATAAGTTTCCCTCTTCCTTTTCTCTATTTGTTTCATTGTTGTTCTTATTTATGTTTTGTTACTTTAATTCTTATATTTGTTTTGTTTAGTTTATATGTTTAGTTTTTGTTATTAATTTATGTTATTTAGTTGTTTAGATTCGTTTTATTTCATTGCCTTTGTTTTTGTTCTTCAAGTTTATGTTCTTGTTTGTTAGTTTAGGTTTTCTTGTGTTTGTGATGTTTTGTTGGTAGATTGTGTTGGCTTGGGTTGTGATTAGCCTCTTGATGGCTAATTAATCTTGTATTTGGCCTAAGCATACCCAATCTATGCTTTTTTAGTGTTCGATGAAATGCCTGAGAGGGTTTTCATCTATATTTTTGGGCGATTGACTTATGCTGAGAGGTGAGATCAATTCGCTAGTGTGGGAGAGGGAATGGCCGAGTTCGGGACACGAAAGTAGTATCCGAATCGAGCTAGGTCTGGGGTTGCTAGTTTTGTGGTCTAATTCGACTAGCCCCACGAAAGTAGGTGGTTACGCGAGTTAGACTAGCTCATGACCCTTGAGAGAGGGCTTGGGTGGTCTTTGATGGTGCAACCGACCATCTCTTGTTCATAGTGTGGTTTGGGTAGGTTAGGACTCGTCTTGGTTAGTTGGTTCATTCATTGGTAAAATCACAACTCCAAGTCGCTTGTTTCTGTGTTTGTAGCGTAGTTTAGCTCCCCACTCCTTCACCCTTTGATCCTGCCTAGCTCGAGACGCTTTAGCTAGCCTTGGTAGTTGGAAACACAATTCCCTGCGGACGTCACCCTAAGTACTCAACGATACACCATGCACTTGGGGTTTATAAATATTCAAACTTTGTTTTTCTTGTAACAGCTAGCGAATCAATTACTAGCCCCACCAAACATATCCCTGGCATGCATCACGAATGGATAAATTGTCAATTAAGCCGATCTCCTCCCTCTCTCAAGGGTCGAAGACTAATCCTAAAACTGTAGTCGCTTATTTTCATGGGACTAAGAGTCGAAGGATTACAAGATTTACAATTTCGAATCCCAATTAGAATCCTAACTATTTTCATGTTAAAACCCTAATCGTCTACTAAGGCGCACTAGGTAAAGGTTTCGTCTCTCAACGCTCCCCTAAACCCCAATAAAAAGAATGAATGTTCTTTCGAGCATTTCATCGAGCATGTGGCGTGCATAGTAGAATTCATAGTTGCACAACGAAGGGGGAGTAGGGATTGGGCCAGTACAAGATTCAACTACACATATTCGGCATCAATCCCAACCTAAGTTGAGGGATTTAGCCTACAATCATGTTTAACACAACAATCGCAATATTCAATCCAATAACCATGACAACCAAAACCTAAAATAATCAAGAAAAAGAGGAAGGCGAATTGGGATAGAACCTAGAATTAATTGTATAAACTGAAGGCAGAATCAAACTCCAATCCAAAATTACAATCCCAGAGCGTCAAGATTAAACTCTAAAACTAAACATAAAATCACCTAAAGAGAGTTCTGAGAGAAAACTGAACGTAAAACTAGGCGTCAAAACTAAATGTCCTTCAAAACAGCCCCGAAGGAAAATTTAAGTCGCGTCGCGGAACGGGGGTGGCACGGTCGTACCACACGGCACGGCGCCCCTGTGCCAAAGTGCTGGCCTCAACTCCCCAACACAGCACAAGTGGCACGGGTGTGCCACTTGGCACGGCCCAACCGTGCCACATGGCACGGCCAGGCCGTGCAACTTGGCTACCCGGCCAAGTGTGCTGGTTCGGGGAGGGTTGGTCGTGCTACGTGGGTCTGGTTCCGTGCGACGCTTTTCCGCAGCTTTTCTCGCCTTCTTGGCACTCCTTTATGCTAAGTATTGTTCATATTTCCGTTTCTTCAATAAAGTTCCTGAAAATATCGAAAGATGTTATATGAGTTAAAAGTATGCAAAAGGAGGCCGGTTTGACCCTTGCTTAACACAATTAGACGTGAAAACGAGGGAGAAAATGGGTCAAATACGGGCTAAAAATAGGACAAAATAGAGGTTCATCACTTCAAGAGCAAGTAAGAAGGCTCATAAGGGAAATTGAGCAAATGAGAAGATTTGCTCTGACCGGGCGATGAAACCACCGTCACCAGGAGCTTAATGTTAAACCCATTAACCTTGTCTATTCACCCTTTCATGAAGATTATAATGATGAGGATAAGGGATTAGTATGAGAAGGCATCTAAGGGATGACCTTAGAGATTTCAAGATTAAGGTGCTGAAGTTCAATTGAAACCTCAATCAAGAAATATACCTAGATTGGGTTCAATTTATGGAGATGATCTTTGAGCTTAAGGACTATAATGATGAAAGGGTTTCTAAGTTTGCTATTCTCAAGATGAAGGGGTATGCATCCCTGTGGTATGAGAACTTGAAGAGGAATAGAGCAAGGGAACCTAAGTCCAAGATCAAGATATGGTCTAAACAAAATAAGCAGCTGGTTAAGAGGTCCCTACCATCCTCCTACAAGCAAGAACTCTATCTCAAGTTCACCACTCTTAGTTAAGGAAATCTTAAAGTGGAAGAAAATATTAGGGAGTTTGAACAACTCTAAATGAGAGTTAGCTTGGATGAGGAGCACAAGCTTAAAATTGCTAAATTCGTCACGGGTTTGTCACACAATATTACAAACAAGATAGACCTCTAACCTTGTTTTTCCTTCGAAGATATGTGGAATCTTGCAATCAAAGTTAAGAGGCAACTGAAGGGTAGAAAATCCTTCTAAACCTCCTTTACTAAAAGCCCCTCAGCTCCCATTGGAATTAAAACCTCACCCCCACAAGTCCAAGCTCTTGATAAGGGTAAGAGATTGCTAGTGAGTGACCTAAGAAGTTGGAAGGAAAAATTGTTTTAAGTGTCAAGATTATAGGTATTTTCAAATCGATTGTCATAATAGGAAGGCCCTTACCGTTAAGGAGATAGAAGGGACTCAAGCCATTGAAAAAAAAATCTAGTGAAGAAGAAATAAGGAATGACGTTTCCACATTGGTCACTCCAGATGTTCGTAAGTTGTTCATCATTCAAAGAGTTCTACGTGTCAATAGGTTCCTCTTTAACCTAGCAAAGGGAATAAATCTTCCATACTCGATGTATGATTGGAGGAAAGGTGTGAGCTCATAATTAATTGAGGAAGTTGCACTAATGTGGCTTCAATGACACTCATTAACAAGCTTCAATTACCCATCAAGGTGCATCTAACTCCTTTCACTCTTCAATGGTTTGAGTACGGGAGTAAAGTAATGGTTTCTGAACTAGCTCATATCTTACTGCGGTAAAGTGTTATATGATGTTTTCCCTATGGATGCATGCCATTTATTACTTGGTAGACTTTGGTTATATCTAATCATGTGATTCATGATGGGTATGCTAACACTTATTCACTCAAGCACAATGGCCATGGTCTCTCATTGGCTTCTTTACCTATACCCAAATATCACAAATGAAACCGAAGAAGAGAAGTAAGTCTAGCCTCTTCATGAGAGAAACACTAGTAGAGTGTGCCACTAGTAAGAATAAGCCTCGAGTTGCCTTATAATGGTAAAGCTAACCACAAGTAAGGGAGTAAAACCTTATCTCTTATAGCTTACCAAGAGCTTGAGGATGAAATCTCAAAGAACCCATCACTAAGGTCCGGTTGCCTATTAGATCGATTTTGGAAGAAAGCATCTATGAGGATAATCAAGCTATAAATGATGCCTCTCTTAAGTACAATGAATTTGAGTTATCTTGTGATAAGTATGCTTGGATCTTGAATGAGCTTATGAGGCCTATGAGGGCAACTCATTGCTTTGATGTTCTTCGCAAGGATTTTAACAACTCCCAAACATTCAAGAAGGGAAGAGTTCTTAGCACCTTAGGTATTTTCAAATCCAAAGACAGTAACAAGTGCAGAAGGTTGGTGTCGATGGATTTTAACCCCAAGGATTTGAGGGAAAATCCTTCTTAAGTGGAGGAGGTTGATACAGGTCAATACCCCCTTATCATGGCACTAAGATATGAAGATGCTCTCACATACCTAAGAGTTACTTAACCTATTCTCAGCACTTAAGCCCACTTTATCATGATCTTTTACCTAGCAAATGGGCTCAAACATGGATGCTCTATGACTCTTTGCAAAGATGCTTGAGTCTATGATTGGGATATGTAAATATTTCCAGTATATGTTTACATTTCAATTCCTAAAATGGCAAAATCCTCAAATCCACACGTGCAGATTTGTATTAGTAAATTTGCTGAATTTGGGTAAAGTTTGGTTCTCATCTAATGATGCCAAATTAATGCAAGTCCCAATTTTATTAATTCTCAAAGATGTCTATTTATCGCCATGTGCTAAAAATTGGCATTGGATTGCATCTGAGAGCAAAATAGCTAAAATTAAAACGAGTGTGCATAAATCTAGGTTTTGGCTCTATTAGAGAATAATGCACTTGTAATCCTTGGTGTTCCCTATTATGGAATGAATCTATACCCACCAAGAAAGAGACTTCAAGTGACAGCACCCCCATTCATGGAGTACAACTCTTTAGAAGTTTCCTAGATGATTGGGAAAAAATCCTGGAGATTGCAGTTCATAACAATTGTCATTATCTTTAGTATTTTTTATTTATTTCTTAGGATATTTTGTAGGACTCTTATTGGTAATCTTGCCTTACTGATGTATAATCTTATTTCCCTCATTTTAGATAATTATAAACCCATTTCCTTAATATGAAGACAAATTTGATGAATGAACAAATTAAAGGGGTAGATACTATTTCTTCCCTAAAAAATCTCTTAATCTTTATCTATAATTTAGAGTGGTGATTTAGGGTCTTTTCTTTAGAATTTCTCATTGGTGGCTCTAAGCCTTCAGGAAAGATAATGGCTAGAAAGTGTTTATTCTTTTAGGATCTCACTTTTTAGGTTCTAATCTTAAAATCACCTTGATTATTTGAGATTGAATCTAAAGAAAAGCATCTATTGTTTTTGTGTTTCTCTTGTGTGTTTGATGATCTTGGAGTTGAGGATTCATCCCTCATTAGTAGAAGATATATTATCATAGAAGCATCTAATTGAAACGTGTACCAAAATACCTATCTTTAGCACTAATTGCAACATCTACTGCACTTTACAGTTGTGTAGCCAGTTGTTACTGAGCTCTTATGGATTAAAGAGTGAGATATGAATGTTTGCTACTTAAAATGACACAAAATGAGAGTAGACCCAAGGAAGACAGCAAACCCATTGGTAAAGTAGCAATTATTAAGACATCAAGCCAGGTCAGGATTGACTTTGAAACAAGACATGATCTATAATAGCTTGTAAATACCTCAAAATACTCTAAATAGCATTCAAGTGAGATGTGTCGGAAGCATGGATAAATTGGGGGACTGCATGCACGACATAAGCAATGTTAGGCCTAATCATGGTGAGATAATGCAGGGCTCCCACCATACACTGATAATTCGTAGGATAGGAAGCAACTATGGTCTTGGAAACATACTAGTAAAAATGTTGTGACCTGGGGTCCTAATCTCATCCTTACATAAGCAATTGTTTTTTTGGTTTTGTTTTAGGGAAGTTTGAGTTTCGAAATATTTATTAGAGTTGCCACCGTATTTGAAGGAAAATACAAAAACTTTTTCACAAATAATTTTAGAAAACAATCCCTATGATCGCGAATGAGATTGACTTGACTTAACTTCAACACACTAACTAATAGTTGGGTCCGGAGGTGAAGATGCGACCGATATTAAGGACTTAAATTTGGTCATTGCCATTGCCCGTTCAACGATGGCCTCTAATAGACCTAAAATAAGTGAATAGTGAAATCCAAGTAATTCAATGTAAATTCAAGTTTCATGCAATTATTGATCATATGGTGATTAAACCACATCAAAGACATGAACTTTATTTCATCTCTTAGATTAGGTCGATTTGTATGCTAATTGTAAGGAGTAAAAGAACCAAAAAGTAATGAATTTTATGACCGTTTTCATTAATATATATAGTTTTACAAATAAATGTGTGCAAAAAATAAAACAATCAATGTGGATCAAATAAGAATATGATAGTCAAAATTAATAATTAGAAAACAAGTAAAGCTGACACATTTATTGTCTTTGTTTAGTCCTTAGGACTCACCTCGATCTGATTGGAAATGCTAATATTTGGGGCTAATTTGGATCTCCAAATCAAGTGCTTAGGCGGTTGGCAACTATTTTTTGTAAAAGGAAAAGAAGGGATTTTTATGTATTTTTGTGCAATTATTTTGGAAGAGTATTGCCACAAAAACTACGAAAAGATAAAGAAGCATTAGAGGGATGACCGTTCTTCAAAAAAGAAAATTGCTTACAGAAAGAGTCTTCTCTCTAGAAAGGGAGGGAGAAGGAGAAGGCAGATAAACAGACACATACACACAAAGAGAGAGAGAGAGAGAGAGAGAGAGAGAGAGAGAGAGTGCTAAACCTCTATTTTTACCTCATTCGAACCCATTTTGACCCTTTCTCTCAGTGATTTTTTGGGTTAAACTTCAAAGCGCAGCAGTCGAATAGGTCTTCTTTACCCTGAATTTGCTTATGTAGGATGTTTTTATGTTTTTAGGAGTTCCGGTCTGAAGAAAAGAAGAAAACCCACCGATATTGTACGAAAGGAGGGCCAAGAAGGCGAATTTCAAGCTAAGGAAGAGATTGTCTAGGCCAGAGGACTGGCATGGGGACCCCATGGCAGGAAGCCCGGTCGTGCCAACCCAAAATCTCAGGAGCAGCTGACCCGAGAAGTAGCATGGTGCCACCATGCCGTGTGGCACGACCGTGCCACTTTATTTTTCTGCGCAACTAAATTGTTTCGTAGGGGTTTCGTTTGGGGATATCTTATAATTTCTGAGAGCTCTCGAAAAGAGGCAATTTTTAGGTTTTCAATTCTAAATTCTTTCACAAATTCTTAGACATTAGATTGAAGTTTAATTGAGTATAAATTTGTGCGACTGCTCCTGGAATCAATTGAAGTACTTTTTCTTTCTTCCTTCTCTTGCGTTCTCAATTAAAGTTTGCATCTTTAGTGATGTTTTCTAGATTTGTCTTCTTGATTGTGATTATCAATATGATTAGAGGCTAAACTATTAGTCTTGGATTGGGGGTAACCCCTATTATGCGAAATTGAATCATGTTTTAGATTTTTGTGAATCATGCCTATGATAGTGATTTGAAGTCTTGCCTAGTACGCCAAATAATGGACGTGAAAACAGTTAGGGTTTCAATCGGGACTATTTGATTAATCAATCTTTGTGACCTTGATAATCTTAGTTTCATAAAAATAGGTAACTAGGATTAATTCAGTCAGTTTATTGACCTTTGAGACTAGGCTTGGATGTGCTTTAAATTGTGATCCTTTCCACTTTGATTATTTTCATGGACAAGTTTGTATGACATAGTTATGATTCATATAGCGTAATAGTGTGGTGAACCCCAATCTAAGACCTTGGCTCTTATTGAATTAGACAATTTCATTAGTCCTTAGCAGATTAGAATTGCTAGTTAGCAACATTCAACAGAAGCGAACTTTTGCCTAAATTGAGTGTTATAAGTCGAATTTGGTGATTGGAAGCAAGTTCCTTGTGGATACGACCCATACTTGCCAGTTCCTAGCTACAGCTAAGCCGTGCATTTGCGATATTTTAAGACAACAAGTTCTTGGTGCCATTGTCAGGGAACTTATTTGCTTCAACATTGGAAGCGACCAAAACACTCTAGATTAGGCTTTTTCTTTTTCTTTTTCTTTTTCTCCTTTGCTCTTTGAGCCTTGCTTGTACTTGCTTACGCTTGGTGTAGTTTTTGCTTTGTACATACAGGCGTAGTCAAAGGGATCAACAATGCATTCCTTTTGACCTAGAGATAGAAGCCATTGCACGGAGACAAAGCGGTGCAATAAAGAGGTAACAAGTGCAAATCGTCATGGTAGAGAGAGATCCTAGGGTGCTGCGGGACTACGTCTTTCCGCAGGCCACCGGCATCGTGATAAATGCTTAAGGTGTATATTATTTTAAGGTCATTTTGCTGCATTTTTAGGAAAATTATGTGCTTTATGCTATGATTTATACTCTTTTTCCTGTTTTACACTTGGGTATGGTTGTTTGATGATGTTTGCAAGATTTTAGACCATTTTACTCTTGTTTTGACACTCATTTAGATGTAGTTTGACTCACCATGGATGCCCCTGAGTTGCCATGCCTGTGGAAAGAAAGAAGAACAGAAGAATGACGAGCCAGCCAGCACTACAGTCAGCCCATGTAGATGCCATGGACCGTAATGGAGGTGTAACTGCTAGCCTATTCATTTTCTCGCATCATGTGACTGATGTTGATTGGGTTTTCTTATAAATAACTGCCCCTCAGGCAGGAAAAAGAACAATCCCATCATTCCATTCTCCATATCATTGTACTTAGGATTCGAGTTTAGATTGGGGGGGGAGAGAGAGTAAGTTGAAGTGAAGATTTGCAAGGATTCCATCCCGAGTTTGCACGATGGTTCAAACGTGTTCTTTGGCTGAGCATCTCTTCCCTCTTCTCTTCTCTTCTCTTTTCTCATTTTTATGTTTGGTATGTTGATTATCTTTGTTGTTTTGATTTTGGATTTATGCAAACATTTGTTAGTTTCTTGATCTTGGGTTGATATCATTTGGTGCTTTTAGAATTGTTGGATTGCTTTATCGAATTCTAGAAGTTTATTATCTTATGAAAAACTTGATCACTTTCTTGCATGTTGTGGATATTTGGATGAAGGACTGAAAGATGAAATCTCAAAGACTGGAATCGTAGGATTTGGCTTGATTGCGTGATGCCTTGAAAGAGAATTACGGATTGAGAAACCATTGATTTGATAATTGTGTGCCTATTGAACCTAAACTAATCGAGAATCCATGAGAATTGATGATTGATGTGATTTAGATATTTCACTTCACTTTGAAAGAGGATTGTGATACTTCAATTATCCATTTTAAAACAAAACAACCAGTTAAGGAAGAAGTGCTTGATTGATGCATGAATTGAGAAACTGCTAGCTTTATATAATTTCATGATAATTTATCCATTAGATTAGATAGTAGATTAGATAAATTTCATTCTCAAGTATTGATTCGCTTAGCATATCTTGAGGAAATATAGACCAGTAGATCAACCTCGTCTCTGTAGGATCGACCTTGATGTACTACAACGCCACTGTGCGCTTGCGGGCCTATCACATCGCCTCCTTCATTGTGAATCCGGCCGTAGAAGCAAACAACTTCAAGTTGCGGACCACTCTCGTGTCCTTCATGGAGAAGGACCAGTTCGGTGGGCGTTCCATGGAGAACCCCTATATTCATCTTCGCAACTCTCCAGCAAAGTGTGATACGATCAAGCTCAACAGGGTCTCCGCTGATACAATTAGACTGAGGCTCTTTCCCTTCTCGCTAACGGATAGAGCTAGTGATTGGCTCCTTAATGAGGAGCCCAACTCGTTTATAACCTGGGAGGACCTCTCAAAAGTCTTCTTTAGCAAGTACTTTTCCCTGGGCAAGACCGCTAAGTTGAGAGCAGAAATCATTTCCTTCTCTCAACCAGGCGACGAATCTTTGTATGAGGCGTCGGAGAGGTTTAAGGATCTTCAGTGCCAATGCCCTCATCATGGAGTACCTGACTGGCTCCTAATCCGAACCTTCTATAATAAATTAGGCCAGTCCTTAAAGATGTTCATTGACACCGCAGCTAACGACGCACTCATGGGGAAGTCAATTGAGGTCGTGAGAGCCTTATTAGAATAGATGGCCTCTACAACTATCACTGGGTAGAGGGCGACCTCAAGGAAAACCGGTGGAGTTTATGGAGTTAACGCTGTGGACTTGCTTACCAGCAAGGTAGATGCTATAGCGCAGCGATTCGACAGGCTTAGGACTTCTTCTTCAGGGAGTCTATCAGGAGTTCCTTCAGATGTAATGTTTGAGGTTGGGGCTCTATGTGAGATTTATGGCATTCGATCTATGTGAGATTTATGGCATTCAAGGCCATATTACTGCTAAGTGCCAATCTACTTTCCAGGGAGTTAAGTATGTCAATGCTATGCAAAACTTCAACTAGCGCTCACAAAACAATCCTTACTCAAACACTTACACGCCCGGTTAGAGATATCACCCAAATTTCTCCTATCGCAACAACAACCCCATTCCACCCAATGCCACTTAATCTCAACCCCTGATTTCCAGTACAGGACTCCCTATACCCCACCTCCTCAACAACAACCTGCCCAACCTAAGTTCATTCTGGAGAGTCTTCTGGAGTGCTGCATAGCGACTCAAATCAAGACTAATGAGGCACTTGGTGAATCAGTTAGTCAACTAAACTCTAAATTTGAGACTATGACCCCAGAAGATGATGGAGAACCAAATCGCCCAGATTACACAGTAGGTGAGCCATTTGTCTAGGCTCCAGGAAACTCTACCAAGTCAATCTGAGACCAACCCCAAAAGTTAGATGAATGCCATCACATTTTGGAGTGATAAGGAGTTAGAGAGTCCTCAAATGCCTATGAGGGAGGATAGGAGAGAGATTGATAGTAAGGATAGTGTTAAGGAGATCCCTGTCAAGATTCTAAGTGAGAGAGTTCATCCTGAGAACTCTAAAGAGGTTCGAGTTGAGCATGTTTCACCCACAGTGAAGCCCTACAAGCCTCCCATTCCATATCGTCAGATGCTGTTGAAGGCTAAGGAGGAGCACAAGTGTGAGAAGTTCCTCAAGATACTGAAGAAATTTCATATCAACATTCCTTTTTTGGAGGCTATCACCAACATGCCCTCCTATGCTAAATTCTAAAAGGATTTGCTATCCAACAAAGGGAAGTTGCTTAAGAATGCTAGAGTGTCTCGCACTGAGGAGTGTAGTGCTATCATTCAGAATAAGCTCTCTCCTAAGCGTTTCGATCCAGAAAGCTTCTCCATCTCTTATTCAGTTAGGGATGTTACTATCAGCAGGGCACTATATGATCTTGGGGCTAGCGTGAGCCTCATGCCCTATTCCATATGTAAGAAGCTGTAAGTGGGAGACCTGAAACCCACAACTATTTCCTTACGGCTAGCTGATAAATCCGTCAAGTACCCTATGGGTATTCTTAAGGATGTCCCACTGCAAGTGGCAAGTTCTTCATCCCATGTGATTTTATTGTTATAGAGATGGTGGAAGACTCCCGCATCCCAATCATCTTCGAGAGACTTTTTTTGGCCACTGCGGGAGCCATGATAGATGTAAAGAATGGCAAGCTCTCCATACAAGTAGGAGGTGAAAAAGTGGAGTTTAGCTTACCACAATCCATGGCCTCCCCCACTATAGACGACTCGCACTGCAGAGTTGACATACTAGAGAGAGCACTTAATCAGAAGGCTAAGACTTATCATTCCGTGGAGAATCCGCTAGAAGCCACTTTAGTCGGCTGCCACATGACCGGCTCTCATTCGGGAGAGAAGGAGGAGTATGCTCAGCTCCTCAATGAGTCCACTATCTATACGCATGGGTAGTTCCCCAAGGAAGTCCTTAATGTGGAGGAACCCGCCTCCAAAGAGCAGAAGAAGTGTCCATCAAAGGTAGAGTCAAAGCCTCTACCCTCTCATCTCAGGTATGAGTTTCTTAACTCTGCTGATGAGTTGATTGTTATTGTTAGTGCTAAACTAGATGGCCCCCAACTAAACAATTGTTGGATGTGCTTTTAAAACATAGGGGTTCCATTGATTATAGCATTGATGATATTAAGTGACTTAATCCTACATTCTGCATGCATCGCATCTTTCTTGATGAAGGTCATCACCCTTCCCAACAACAGCAGCGTCGTTTAAATCCAAATATACAAAAGGTTGTGAAAAAGAAGGTTTCCAACTACTTGACACTGGGATCATCTATCCTATTTCAGATAGTGAATGGGCAAGTCCAGTTCAGGTAGTTCCTAAAAAAGGAGGGATGACCGTCATTAAGAGTGAGCGTGATAAGTTCATCTCGACTAGGAGTGGGACCAGGTGGCGAATGTGCATTGATTATAGTATATTAAATCAAGCCACCCAGAAAGATCATTTTGCCCTCCCTTTCATTGACCAGATGTTGGAAAGGATGGCGAGGCATATCTTCTTCTACTATTTGGATGGATATTTTGATTTTTTTTATATCCCTATCCATCCTAATGACCAGGAGAAGACGACCTTCACATGCCCGTACGGTACCTTTGCTTATTGAAGGATGCCTTTGGGTTATACACTGCTCCTGCTACTTTTCAGCGGTGTATGACTACAATATTTTCTGATCTCATAGAGAACATCATGGAGGTGTTCATGCCTGACTTCTTCGTCTATGGGGGTACCTTTGATTTGTGCTTAGAAAATCTAACAAAAGTACTCCATAGATGTGAGGAAGTTTACCTAGTGTTGAATTAAAAAAAGTGTCATTTCATGGTACAAGAGGGGTTAGTACTAGGCCATGTTATCTCTACTAAGGGCATCAAAGTGGAGAAGGCTAAGGTTAAGGTTATTGAGCGGTTGCCCCCTCATACTTCAGTAAAAAGGGTGTGGAGTTTCCTTGGTCATGTAGGATTCTATCGCTGCTTTATCAAGGACTTCTCTAAGATTGCCAAACCTGTAACCCACCTTCTAGCCAAGGATCCCCATTTGTATTTAATAATGAGTGTCATGAAGCTTTTTGCAGGATTAAGTAGACACTGATATCTACCCCTATCATCCAACTGCCAGACTAGAGTCTCCATTTGAGATCATGTGTGATGCTAGTGACCACGCGGTGGGGGCAGTCTTGGGACAGAGAAGAGACAAGAAGCCAGTGGTGATCTATTATGCTAGTAGAGCACTGGATGAGGCTCAGCAGAATTATATAACAACCGAGAAGGAGTTGCTTGCAGTCGTGTACGCGATGGAGAAGTTCTGACTTTATCTCCTATACTCCAAGGTTATTGTGTACACTGACCATTCTGTACTCAAGCATCTCCTTGAGAAGAAGGACGCCAAACCTCGCCTCATTCAGTGGGTTTGTTCAACTTAGAGATCAAAGACAAGGCAGGGGCTGAAAATATGGTTGCGGACCACCTTTCTAGGCTTATCGTTGAGAGTCAGGGCGCCCCATTGATGATGCTTTTCCTGATGAGCATCTCATGGCCATATCCATAGGACAAGCCCTATGGTTCACTGACTTTGTGAACTATTTAGCCTCAGAGATTTTCCCCATGATCTCTCCTCCCATCAGAAAAAGAAGTTCCTCCACGATATCAAGATGTACTTTTGGGAGGAATCATTTCTATACAAGCTATGCAAGGATGGCATCTATCGACGTTGTCTTCCCAAGGAGGAGATCCAGAGTGTGATTTCCCTTTGTCATGACTCTCCATACAGAGGACACGCTAGCACCTCCAAGACTGTCGCAAAAATCATCCAAGCTGGGTTCTTTTGGCCCTCATTATTCAAAGATGCCCACACTTATGTCCGCATCTGTCATCGCTGCCAACGGATGGAAAATTTATCTAGGAAGAATGAGATGCCCCTCTGCTTCATCTTCGATGTTTGGGGCAGTGATTTTATAGGACCCTTTCCATCCTCGAGGGGCAACAAATACATCTTGATTGTGGTGGATTACGTCTCCAAGTGGGTGGAGGCCATGGCTACCCTACTAATAACTCAAGAGTAGTGGCTTAGCTATTCAGGATAATTTTTCCTCGTTTCGGGGTCCCAAGGGCGCTCATAAGTGACAATGAGATGCACTTCATAGAAAAGAAGCTGGAAGCTCTATTGAAGAAATATGGAGTGCATCACAAACATGGGTTAGCTACCACCCTCAGACAAGTGGCCAAGTCGAGATCTCCAACTGAGAAATTAAGTCAATTCTAGAGAAGACGGTTACGCAATCTCGTAAAGATTGGGCGGACAAGCTTGATGACGCCCTTTGGGCTTAGTGGACTACATTCAAGATTTCAATCGGGACCACTTTGCTCTAGTTAGTTTGTGATAAGCCCTGCCACTTTCCCGTAGAGTTACAAGGCATACTGCGCCATCAAACATTTAAACTTCGATTTGAAATCCGTAGGGAGAGAAGGTTGCTCCAGTTGAATGAACTTGAGGAAATCCGTTTGGATGCCTATGCAAGTTCTAGAATTTACAAGGAAAGAACGAAGCCGTGGCATGACAAGTTTATTAACCGTCGTGAGTTTTGGGAAGGTGACTTAGTCCTCCTATTCAACTCCCATTTGAAGCTTTTTCCGGGCAAGCTTCGTTTTAGATGGTGGGACCCTTTTAAGGTGTTGAAGATCTATCCGTATGGGGCCTTTGAGATCAACACGGAGGCCACAGGCTCATTGAAGGGGAACGGATCTCGATTGAAGCACTATATAGTAGGTGAGTCGCTCGAAGAGAAGGCCACTTGTGCCCTCCCTGACATCTCTTCTTCTTAGGGGTCCTTCATGGTCAAGCTCGGGATATAAAACAAGCACTTTTTGGGAGGCAACCCAAGCTTTACAACTTTCGGAAAAAAAAGAAAAAAGAAAAAAAAATAGAAAAAAATAGAGAGGAAAATAACAAAACAAAAAACAAAAAAGGAGAAAAGAAGGAAGCACCACTCCAAAGGGCTAGCTTGGGAGGCATCAAGAGGGCATGGGCACCCCATGCCTGATGACACGCCCATGCCACTCCCAAAACTTCATCAAAAAAAGGGGGAGAACAAGGAAACTAAGGCCTGCCAACCAGCAAAGTGACACGGTGCCACCGTGCTCTGCGGCATGATCGTGCCCTTTCCAGCGTACAATGCACGAGGCCAGCAAAGTGGCACGGCGCCCTCATGCCCCGACGCACGACTATGCCACCTTTACTTTCAGGTAAAAGCTCGATTTCCCCTTTCTTCTTCATTCTTCCTCCATACTTTCTCTCTAACACATGACCCCCTTTCTGATACCCTACTCTCCACTCAAATCTCACCCCAAATTTTCAATTTCTCTTCTAAATCTTCAAATTTCACTCATAATCTTGCACTTTCACCTCAAATCTCCCTCCTTTTCACCCAATTTCACCCCCACATTATCCACTTTCTCTCTCTAAAATCGTAACCTCCATTGTTGAGGTTGAAGGTTGTCGAGATAGAAAGCTTGCCTCCTCTCACCATTTTCATCTTTTTTAACAACCCTAAAGCCCCGATCTACTCCCAAGTGCTCCTCATGGGCAAGAAAAGAGTTGGGGAAGGTTCTAAGGCTCCCTTATTACCCAAGAGGTCTTCTAAGGCTACTTCATCCTCAGCTGCACCCTCTACTACTAAAGTTACTAAAGATGCTTACCCATTGATTCTTCCTACTAGTACTAGGGGTCTGCATTTTGCTAGTGAAGAACCAAAGACCCGTTATGAGATTTTGGCCACTAGGAAGGGTAGTGAGCAAAAATTCTTTCATGTAGACTCATTGAGGACTTTGTGATTGGTTGATGATATGTTAAGTCTAATGCATAAATTGGATAGATGGAGTACATTGGAATACAACGCACCTCTTATGACCGCCTAATGATAGAGTTTTTGAGCTCTTTAAATGTGAATTGGGACGGTAAGTTTAGGGATCAAGAGGTCGATATTACATTTTGCATGTTTAACATTGACCACCGGATGAGTCTGCGCATGTTCAATGAGTTATTGAAACTTTCGATGGTTGAAGGGCATATAGGGATGTCCCGCCTTATGGAGATTGGACCCAGTTTGGATGAGGATTACTTACTCCAAACGGAAGACTTATATGGATAGATTTGGGAGAACTAGAGCTTTTGACCCCGACAGGCCAAGGCCATTGACATTTGCAATATCAACCTCCGCTACCTTTAACACCTCACTGCGAATATCATTTTCAATCACAATGACAACCAAAATGGTTGTCGAAAAGCGAAGTTGTTTATTATTTGGTGTGCATTGTCGCGTACCCCCATGGACATAGGAGCCTTCATCATCTGTCACTGGGCACAGGTCCAAGACCACCCATAAAAATGTTCTGAGCATTGGCAGTACCGCTACCGCCATCGCCATTGCCTTAAGCCATAGTGACAAACTCTCCCACCTCGAGCCCCATTTCCTTAAGGGTCATCTTGACTTTGGCACCCTATACCACATGTACATAATCGATACCCGGGGTTACACCATTGGATACCCCCACCACAAGCAAATCCTCTTCACCCTTCCTAATGTTAAGCACACCACTGTCACTAACAAGAGGAATTGGAACTGTGATAGGGTGATTGTTAAGACGGCTGTGCTACCTAGGAAAGGGCAGTTAGCTGCTGATAAGGAGGCTGAGTATGATAAGGAGGGGGACTCTGATGATGAAGATGACGAGGATGATGATGTTGATGAGGGCCAAGAGGGGCACAACCCTGAGGGCACTCATGTTGAGAAGAAGCCTATTCCACCACCACCACCTCCCTTTAACCCATTACCCACCTTTGAGACCAGCGAGTATTCTTCTTCTTCGGCATATATGCTGTTTGACCCTGCCTTCCTCCAATCCTTCTCGGCCCTCTAACAGGAGGTCTTGGGTCTTCGCGAAGGATACATCGGTATGCATCATGACATCAATCGTCTCTCTGGATGAATGCAATCCATTGAGGAGGAAGTTACATATTTTCAGGGAGTTTGTTGACCGCCAAGAAGAGCGAGAGCGGCGGTGGATTTAGCATGAGGAGCGGGCCATGAGGGAGGCCCGAGAGTATGAAGAGAGGATGATGAACAAATTGCTTTGGCTCTAATCGAAGTCTATTCGGCAATTGGAGGAGCGGTTCTGCACCTTCCCGAGCGATCAAGGCAGCTTGTCCTCATTTCCTTCGTTTGACCCGCGCTATTCATCTATCTTCTCACCATTTCCTCTGCATTTTGGCCCCATCCTGGGCCTGATGGGACCCAGCAACTGTAAGTTATACCCCTCCTCTTCACTTCTTATGTCTATTCTTTTCATTGGGGACAATGAACAGTTCAAGCATGGGGGGTGAGCTCAGGAGCTCTATGCATGTTTAGTGAGTTTGGGTGTGATTTCTAATGGGTTGCAGTGTGTGTGTGTGTGTGTGTGTGTGTGTGTGTGTGTGTGTGTGTGTGTGTGTATATATATCCCTACATCTAGCATGCTTGCGTTTAGAATCTTAGGTTTCATTCTAGCTTAAGGGCCTTCTTAGGATGCATTAGTCGTAATTTCATTTCCTTACGGTAGGCATGTAGGATGTCGCATTTAGGTAGATGATGCATTGTATATATCTTTTTTCTAACTATTGATCTGAAGTGGAGACGTGTTGAGTAGGGTTCTCCAAAACCACGAGGTAATCCTTTCACCCTTCTCTTTGTTTATCTGCTTATTGATCTTTTAGTTGGGTTTATTGCTTTGGAAAAAAAAAAAAAGGAGTTGACATTCTTTTGAAAACCCCTCTAATGATGACATTCACGAGGAGATGATTTGGATGGATGATTATGGTAGTTTTTGGCAAATGAGGCTCAATTGGGCCAACTGTTTTGCGAAAATGGTTCTGGAAATGTTTTGATTGTTGGGCTATGTATGCTTGTATAGTTGTCCCTAAGAATTGCTGTGATGTGAATTAGTTGAACCTTGATCGTTCGCCAATCTTTTGAGCTAGTTTTTGATTTTGGTAGAAGACCCTATGAGATTTTGAGCCTGTAATGACCATTCACTCTACATGATCTTGAACATCCTTTCATGAATGTTCAACCCTCTTGCATGTGTATCTTTAGAACTTGGCTTAACTTTTTTCGAAATCACATTTGGCATGTGCATAGTGTTAATATGATTGAGACATTCGTTTGTTTTATAGGCCACATGAGCCAAAAAGCCATCCTGTGTTATTATGATCTATTTGCCACCCGCTTTGAGCTTTTCTCTGTCATTTGATTCACCAATATCTACTTAATCAGGGGCCTGAAATGAACAATCCTACCCTATGCCAAGTTAGTAGAGCAATGTCGTGACTTATTTTTGACTAGAGGAATATGCTTGTTGGTGCACCTCAGTGGTTGGTTCTGATTGGTTGTCAGCCTTGTATGAATGAGCGTTGAAACTATCTTTGGACCTTTGCCATTCTCTTCTTTTCTTTGGAGAAAAAAAAAGAAAAAAAAAAGAGCAAACAAAGCAGAAGAAAACATGTGAATAAGATGTTTGGCAAAGGGACTTCCATTTAGCAAAAGACAAAAAAAAAAAAGAGTTTTACCTTCTTTCTTTGTTCTTAAATTATGGGGATAATGGTAACAGTTGCATTTTGGTGTGGAGATGGTTTTAATTGCTCTCTACTTGGATAATTAGCTCCTCCTACCTAAAATCTTAACCTCCTTTACCTTTAGCCCTAGCCCCGATACGACCTTGAAAAGCCCTTATGATTGATACCTACACATTTGCCTCCATTGAAAGAGAATTGAGAGTTTTGCCAAGCTTATGGTAGCATGCATGCATTGAAGGTGATTTTAAGTGATCAATTTCTGCCCTAAATACATGAGAGAAGGGTTTCCGTTCTTACTCCTGAAGTAAGGATCTACCAATCTAACTAGCTCACCAACGATTTAGGAGAAGCATGACACTTCTAAGCAGTTCAATATGGGGTGTTTATTCTTACACTATAGTCGAGTGATTTACATTTTAAAACATGTACTTTATTTTTGAGAAAAAAAGAGTTTCGCCCTTATTGAGTTTCTAAGCTGTAAGCTGCCATGATTATTGGCCTAGTTGTCACCACTTACCTGAGGAGGATGGTACTTCGAGCTAAATCTCTCCCCACCGTTCCATTAGTTGATAACCTTACTTGTGGACAAGTAAGAGATAAGCATGGGGGAGTTGATAAGCCTCCATTTTTACCTCTTTCGAACCCATTTTGACCCCTTCTCTTAGTGATTTTTTGGGTTAAACTTTGAAGCGCAGGGGTCGAATAGACTCCTTTACCCAGAATTTGCTCATATAAGATGTTTTCATGTTTTTAGGATTTCCAGTCTGAAGAAAAGAAAAAAAAAACCACCAATATTGCGCGAAAGGAAGGCCAAGAAGGCGAATTTCAAGCTAAGGATGAAGTAATCTAAGCCCAGAGGACTGGCATGGGGAGCCCATGCTAGGAAGCCCATTCATGCCAAGCCAAAATCTCAAGAGCAGCTGACCAGAGAAGTAGCACAGTGCCGTAGTGCTCTGTGGTACGACCTTGCCACTTTATTTTTCTGCACGACTGAATTGTTTTGTGGGGGTTTCATTTGGGGATATCTTTTAATTTATGAGAGCTCTCGAAAAGAGGTGATTTTTAGGTTTTCAATTCTAAATACTTTCATAAATTCATAAACATTAGATTGAAATTTAATTGAGCATGAATTTGTGCGACTGCTCCTAGAATCAATTGAAGCACGTTTTCTTTCTTCCTTCTCTTGCGTTCTCAATTAAAGTTTGCATCTTTAGTGATGTTTTCTAGATTTTTATTCTTGATTGTGATTATCAATATGATTAGAGGCTAAACTATTAGTCTTGGATTGGGAGTAGCCCTTATTATGCAAAATTGAATAATGTTTTAGGTTTTTGTAAATCATGCTCATGATTGTGATTTGAAGTCTTGCCTAGTACGCCAAATAATGGTTGGATTGCTTGAGAGAGTTTTATTCACTGTTCTTAATGAGGGTCCAGGAGATTAATGAAAGTTGAATCCTTTATATAATACGACTTTGTGAGCGTTTGATCTTCCTGACATGAAAACAATTAGGTTTTTAATCGGGAATATTTGATTAATTAATACTTTGTGACCTTGATAATCTTAAGGGTCTGTTTTATTTCACAATAAGATATAGTTGTAAGCTGTAAGAAAATGTAAGGAGCTGTAAGAAACTGTAAAGAGCTGTGAGGAGTTGTAAGAAGATGTAAAGAGCTGTAAGAAGATACAAGAAGATGTAAAAAGATGTAAGGAGCTATAAGGATAGATATAAGGAATTGTTGAATTATTAAATAGTTGTATAGTATAATTTATGGCAATTATGATATATTAGGCATATTTACGACTAAAATTTGATATCATTAGTAAACAAAAAATTTCATAATATAATTGAAACGAAATATGTTTGTTTTACAAAGAACGTTTTGGATGAGAAATAATAATATTAAAATAATAAACTTATTGAAAATAAACTATTAATTAAGTTAGTTACATGACAATAAAATGTATTAAGCCTCATAAATTTCGTCAAGAAAATTTCGTACGCTTGAGGTGATTTTTTATATTTACATTAGTTTGATCCAATAAGCAAAGTATAACATAAAAAAAAACTAATTTTTTTGACAAAATTGAATACAACTCTTAAAATAAAATCCTATTTTAAGTAAACAATTTTAAATGTTAATGGATGATCAATATTGTTACCAAGAAATTTTATAAATAAACCTTTAAAACATTATTCAGCAATGCTTAAAATACGAAAATTGTATTGTTATATTAAACAACTAAAAAGTATATATACTTCAGACTTAAACATGACCAAAAGCTTTGTATTGTAATTTTAAAAGTATGGTCACTTATTTCATTTATAATAAAATATATTATTCATGTTGAAACTCAAATATAATTTACGTAGTTATATTTTGTTTTTATGTTTATATAAATGTTGTGTTCATAAGATATTTACAAATTTTGTATATTAATAGCATAATTAAAAAAAAAATATACATATTTATGTAATTAAAACAAATGAATGTTATAGAAAACTTATATAGGATGTAAGAAGATGGAAGGAGATGTAAGAAGATGTAAGCAGATGTAAGAATTATGTTAAGGATGTAAGAAGCTATAAGGAGATGTAAGCTCTTAGCTAAATCCTCAAAAATACGAAATAGAACAGGGCCTAATAGTTTCATAAAAATAGATAATTAGGATTAATTCAGTTAGTCTATTGACCTTTAAGAGAAGGCTTAGATGCTTTTTAAATTGTAATCCTTTCCACTTTGATTATTTTCATGGGTAATTTTGTATAACCTAATTATGATTCATATAACGTGATAGGGCAGTGAACCTCAATCTAAGATGGTTATTATTGAATTAGACAATTTCATTAGTCCTTAGCAGATTAGATTTGCTAGTTAGCCATTCAACAAAAGCGAACTTCTGCCTAAATTGAGTGATATAAGTCTAATTTGGTGATTGGAAGCAAGTTCCCTATGGATACGACCCGTACTTGCCGATTCCTAGCTACAGCTAAGTCGTGCAGTTATGGTATTTTAAGACAACAGAGACAGAGAGAGAGGAGGAAGAAGAAGAAGAAGAATGTTAGAGGAAGGGTGGCCTCTCTAGCAGGGGAGAAGAGAAGAGATGTGGTGAATACGTCGTGAAAGACGGGAAGACCTATTTTTACACTAGTAGTGAGAGGAAAACCTCCCCTATGGTTTGCCAAAAAAGGACAAATGGTCAAAAATTATATCCTAGAGCAGAAGCAGGTGCCATCAGGAACCAACTATAGAAGTGGCCTGGCTAGCGGTAGGCACTTGTATTGTTTTGGTGATTTTTTAGTTATAACTTTCTCGTTCAACTTCCTAGCCAATTGTTGTCTTTTTTTGGAAAGCTAATTGAGTGAAGTTTTTAAGAATAAAGTTTCAAGTCCATTGTATAAGTTTAAAGGGAGTTATGGGCCTAAGAGTGGAGTGTGTTAATTTCTACGCATGCCTCACTATCTAGCACATATCACTTCCGCTGCTTGTGAAATTTGAGCTTATAATATGGTTATGTAGACTTTAATACTTTTGACCCTAAAGTGGGATCATAAATGAGTGTCAATGGCCATCGTTCACATAATCTTCACAAAGTGGGCTAATTTGGCTCTTATTTGATCTTTAAATCTTTTTTTAAAAGCTTTGAAATGCTTTTGCAAAACCTTTATTTTGAACATCATTTTTGTAGGGATTAGGGCATTTAGGAATGCTAAACTAAAATAACTTTTCTACTAGGGAGGTGAGGAAGTATCATCATCGAATAACCAATACACATAGTATCCAATATATGTTCAGTCAATAATCTGAGGACACTTTAGGGTGTCCACAAAAGCCCCCACTTTGGTTGAGGTCTAGAAGCGCGAAGGGCATAGTATGTCATGTCATGTAGGATGTATGCAAATGCTTAGTTAGCCCCCAGTGTGTTGGGGTGAATACAAATAAGTACATAAGACATGCAAGATGTAAGATATGCAAAACTCAAAATGTGAAACAAAAGGGGAAAAACCTTTTTATAGATCTAAGACCCCTTCCAACCTTGAGGACGCACTTTAGCCAAGGCTGGATAGGGTGAAGGACAAAATATGTAATATCATGCAAAAATGCTGATAAGTGTTCATGTATCCCCTAATGTGTTTGGGAGACAAACATGCAAGTGAACAAGTATGTGGTGCAATATGTGATGTTTGTATACATGGAAGGAGAGAGTGTGATGTGTATGTGAGTATGTAAACAATGTAAATCCCAGTATGTCAAGATATGTATGTGAACTAGGTATGTTGGTAAATGTTTTGTGCATCCTTAATGTTGTATTTCGAGGTGCTTAAGTAACACCAATATGTTGGCATGTCATGATATAGAACTTTTTATGTTGAGCTACGTTTGTAAGTCCCAGTATGTCCGACCTATGTAAATCCTAGTATATTAAGGTAAAGGATCCTTTTTATATTGGGTTATGTATGTGGGCCCTGGTATGCATGGATATCCAAGTATGTTAAGATAAAGGACACTTTACGTCGAGTTACGTATGTGAATACCATTATGTGGGGAGATATAGGACCCTTTACGTCAGGTTTTGGGTATGAATCCATGTATGTCGAGTAACAAATAATTTTCTTGTAAGGTAAACATTGTCGGCAATTTTCTTTGGACTGACAATTGATCTTGCTTATAGAATGGTGAACTAGAACATATATGTGATGCTCTATAGTGTTCTTTTCTCCCCTGGATCAAAGATGAATGCGTTAAGGTTGTTGAGCCAAAGCTCACAGCAAGATCGAGGCTGGACGTGAAGGATAGATAAGGATAAAGCTTGGGCTAAAGGTTGAGCTAGACTTGAGGGTTGAGATTGGAAATGGAGGTCCAAGGAGCATGATGGCGCTGACTTGGGTGGGGAGCCAGGAGTGAAAACTAAATGGATAAGAGTATGGGCTAAAATTTGCATGTGAGACATTGTTATCCTAGGTTAGGGACTAGAAGTCTGAGTGCTAAGGATCTAGAATCCACTATGATGGCATGGTGGGTTGGGCTTGACTATAGGTTGAGGATGGAAGTCCAATGGGTCAACTCTGGGTTAGACCATGCTTAATGGATTTTTCTAATGTTTATGCGTATTTGTGTACATCGGATGATATGTGCGCAATTCAGGCTAAACTATGATGGGCTAAACTAGTGACTCATTATGTATGATAGACTATCTTGGATAGCTGATGATGCAATATGGACTAACATACGAATGGTAGGTTACTTTAAATGCACATATGGACTATGAGGGGTTATGCAAGTTCCCCCCCCCCCCCCTCATGGTCTTAGGTGGGCATTAGGAATTTGCAATTAGGAGTTAAAAGAAATAGCTCATTGCAAGAACTCATCCCAGCGGTAGCCGATATGGTTTAGCGACAGGCCACTCGGGCTCAGCGGCACCTAGTGACTTCCTGTAATTTTTTTCATTTTCTTCTTCTCATTTTTTTAAAATTTTTTTTCTTTGTTTATTTTTTTTAATGTAAGCTCATGTCAATGGATGGATATTGAGCTTATGTGCAAGATGTCCTAGATTATCCATACACTTGTTCATGCATAGCTTATGTGCAATATTTTTTTACTTTTGTATTTTTGTTGTGCAATACTATTTGAAGATACTAAGCTCATGTGCAAGATGTCCTAGATTGTCCAATTAGAATGGATAGATGATGGATACAAGATATTATAAGTATGTCCATGGATCACATTAGTAGTAACAATGAGTCACAAGTGTTGAGGTAGGCTTAGGATTTTAGGTAAAAGAGGCTTATGAACTAAGAACTGGTCTACCTCCTTAGTATGGGACGAATTTAGACGATGCTGGTTTCTTCCCAAGGGTTGCTAAGGAAGAGTTTCATAAGTGGGATGACCCTTGAAGGCAATGCCTGACTGAATGGGATGAATTGATTTAAGCTTATGGCTTTGATCAGAAGGGGCTTGTGACATGAGACATGGTCATCCTCCTTAGTATGACACTGTAACGCCCTCAACTTACATATACATTGAGGTGGCAGCAGAGTATTTGCACAGTAGGGAACATTACTGTCGACTGCCTTAGAGAGACAAAGCTAAAATGCCACAAGACATATTGAGTAGAAACGAACTTGAAAATTCAAATCAAAATTCCTTTTCGATAAAATATGTTGCCTTAGAGTAGAAACCTAAACTCAAAAGTCAAAGAGTCATGAAATAGTAACTTAAATAACTTCTTGAAACAAACCATCATTCGTCTTATTTAAAGCTCAACCACATTGACATAATTCACATAACTTAAGCTTGCGCAAAACGTAACTACAAAGTTTACAGAAAATTGTATAGAGCCTTCATAAGTCAAGCCAAAACATTAAAGCATCAATTGAGAAGGTCAACCCTAGGGCTTGGTATTTAGCCTCAGCGAACTCCAAAATTCCATTATACAGTACCAAAAGTCAGAGAGAAGGTAACACTCTAAAACCGCAATATTTGCTTCTTAAGGTATTTCTAAGCATGGTGCTAAAATAGCTTGCTTCTTAATTCCTAAAAAGGTCTGAAAAACAAAAGACAAGACAGGAAATGAGCATTGAGCCTAGTACGTTATCTTTATACAATAAAGTCAAATTAAAAAGAGTCAATGAGCACATGCATATTTAAAACAATTGTGCAGATCATATGTAGTAGATTAGATTTATCAATCGGCAGTAGTAAATCATTTTAAATTCATTTTTTGTTTTTTATTAGCCAAGATCATGTACAATATTTCATAGGAACTTATAAGTTTGGAGATCTCCCCTGACTCCAAGGTTCTGCTAAAACTATTCAACAATCGGCATTAAACAGTAATCAACAACCAGTGAGATGCACTGCTAGTAGGTTATGTTGTCCATGCATCAACAAACTTAATAACTTAATAATGAATGATCGAGTAGGTCCTATGGATGGCCAAAACATGATTAAAGCTTTAAAGCAAGGTTTATTGATACATTAAATCTTTTACTTAATAAAGATACAAGCAATAACGTACCTTCAGTAATTGACTATTTTCTTTTAAGTTTCGACCTCTGTTGCTTTTTTTTTTTTTTTTTTTGGGTGAGCTGTTAATTGAGGATGTGAGTTTAATAAAATCTTATGAGTTCTGATGCATTACTAGCAGGACACTTGTCTTACAAGTATCAACTATACTTTTCTCCCTTTCTTCTATTTTTAGCACTTAAATCACTAGCTGATATGAACATTCCTTACTTAGGTGTACATCTAGAATGGAACCTGTCATCACACAAATATGTATGTATTCATAATTTTCAGGACCTTATTTGCAAAGGTACAACCTTTGGCTAGCTCAATGTTTAAGCCTTAACCTTTAATTAGTTAATTTCATTGAACTGCACCTAAATTATATACATGTATACTAATAATGTCCCCATAGCTCAAAGCACATATTCATTGCATCATATCCTATTTCTCACTTATGTGATGTTTGGTTGGATATAATATAATGACAATATAATGCAATTAACTTTGTAATGTAATCATCATTACTTAATTTATTGTAATTATAACTGCAAGATAATTCTTTTATTACAATACCCTCACATAACCAAATAAGGTAATGAAAATATAATTACAAACTTGCTTGCATTATAAGGTTGATTACATCTAACTAAACATTACATTATTGTTTTCTTCCTTTCATAGCTATCCTTGAAATTCTATAATTCTCCTGGCAACAGCCAAGATCATAAATTTTTATTTAGCTTCTCCCATATTTTCCCTCCATTTATTTAGCTTAATAGAGCTCCTTGAACCATATGTAGCCAACCCCTTTGCACTGATAAATTCAATGCTTCAATTCACTCGTCCAGAAATACTTCACATAGATGTACATACTATCTTAAATAATGACTTTCCGTTATTCTCTATTATACAACTTGAAACACCCTTACCCCCAAGGCTAGAGGTATTAGTGATTTCTAAATTTTTGGAACAAAACGGACACAGTTATGCCTAAAAATCAACCATGCCTTAGGCATATAGGCTTACATTGGGTACCTGGAAAAAAAAAAAAGGAACAAAAGAAAATATCAAGGACAAATCTAACCAAACTCGACGGGTACACACCGAAGACCAAACTCTATGGGCCACACACCCGAAGTACACAAACTATAAGCTTAAATACAAGAAAGAAATGAAAGGTACAGCTCGATGAATCACACATCAGGAGCACCGAGGTTTACATCCCGAAAACAAATTCAACTGGATCCCACAAAACAATTGACTATCAAGATGATTGGCCCACATGACCAGTTAGCGCGACTACTAGGGATGGCAACGGGTCGGATTCGGATCGGATGTATGGACTTTCAAATCCGATCCAATTAATAATCAGATTTAAAAACCCAATCCAAATCCGACTCTATTGGATCGGATGTTAAATCGGATTCGGATTGATTTCGGATCGGATTAAATCCGGATATAATCGATATAATTCGATTATATATTTTTATTCAATATTTGCACAATTTTTTATTTCCAACCTTATTTTTGCTCTTGTGTAAGTGCAATATTAAATTCTTTTTTAATGTGAAATAACTTTTTATATTAAATATTTCAATATGTTAAAGTAAAAAAGTATTGGAAAAAAAGAATACAAATTCACTTTAGAGTGAAAAGGATAGACAATAGTACAACAGTTGGAAGGAATGAAGAAAGTACAACTTTGATTAATTGACAAAGATGAGAGAGCGAGAAAAAGATCAGGAAAGAAGAGGAAATTAACTAAGAAAGAAGAGTATACTGCACATAGAATGCAGACCATATGCGGATTTTTTGAGGGTTATCATATTAAGATTTTCTATCTTCAAAAAAAGTCGCAATTATTAAAAAAAGATATCGGATCGGATGTTAATCAGATCGGATAAACTCTCTTCCAAATCCGCTAGGATTGGAGTTGGATCCGGATTATCTTTATCAGACTCTGAATCGAATTATTTTTTATCGGATTCAATTCGGATAATTTTGCCTCGGATCGGGTCGGATTTGCATCGAATTCGGACTATACTGCCATCCCTAGCGACTACTAGTCAATATGTAATATATGAACCAAAGCAATTAACTTATATGTGCTCAAGAACTTATGAATACATCATATTACATCATTAAATTCATAAATCTAGGTGTACATACATAAGACTCAACTATTTTTTACAAAGCAGGTGGGAAGGTTCCGACTTGATTTACATTAATAAAAGACTTTTGGCTGTCCTTTCAAGGGAAATAGGGAGGGGAATGAGCTATCACACGCTTAGTGGATAATCCGTAATCCCAAAAACCAAAGTAATTGCATACAATACCATAAGTGACAAACACACTAAAATTGTATTTAACAATAGCATATTAGACACACAAGATCCCAAAATCATTCCATCCTTCAATTCATCCCAATCATTGAGGTTGGTAGGCATTTTGACTCCTACTTACAAACTTAGCATCAAAGAATTCCATCTAAAGCTACCACTTGAGTTCTTTTAATAAGAAATGGAAATAGCGCACAAAAAGAATACGAAGCTCTATCTAAGCCAAGTTAATTCTTTATAAATCGCTTTCTTTATAAATAATTTCATTTATAATTCGATAAGAATCCTTTTCAAATAGTTCTCGCACTTTTCCAAATTTTTGCATCGGCATAAATCAGAATCGAGAAGTTTTTAACTCATAATGGGTAATGAAATCACTTGCAGTGCATTGGATTCACATGTTATTGCTCGCGTTAGGTAAGTGACACAACTAACAACTTTTTGGATCCCCAAGGCCTCCCAACGTTAACGGACTCCTATCCTCATTAGGATAGTGACAACTAGGATTCCTGCTTCAATCAGGATCTTAAGGTGTACTCCCGAGACCGAGTCTTTTATATTAGCACTATTTTTCTAGCCCAAAATTTATCAAATGCAATTCATTTTCAAACACAATTGACATTAAAATGCCCATTATATCACAACATCAGCATATCCATTTTCAAGAAGGCTAACAAAGCCTTAATAATGGCAAAAACTAACTTCTGAAAAGCATAACTATGTTCAGCTGAACAACGAAAACTTGTAAACGAGTTATCGGCTAAGTAAACTTCCAGTTTCACATAAAAAGATGTTTAAAACTAACTTCAGAAACTACCAGTTTGCAACTTACTAATAATTTGTTTCACCTAAAAGAACTCAACAGTTTGGCCATGCAAATCAACCACATGCTTCAGGTATGCTAGATGCATTTCAAGGTTACAGGAAATGAAGCATGTACAAGACACTCTATTAACCCAAAAGGATAACATTTTAACATTTAAACATCAATTCAACCAACTGAACGGTTCGGCAAACCCGTTAAAAGTTCTTAGTTCATGTTGCAGCTACAAACATGACACTAGACACTGTAAAACAGGCAAGTGGGTTCTAGCTAGAATAAGGCAGGATAGGAGCAAGTCGTTGCTCGGTTCACAAATCCAGTTCACTGTTGAACCAATTCGCTGAACCGTTCGGCTGACTTCACTGTTCCCGCTTAATTCCTAGCCACAATAGAGCAAGCATGGATTGAGAGTAACAACAACATCACCACGTTTCAGGCATTAACAATATAACCAGAAATCAAATTAGCTAATTTAATGAAATCAGAAATATGATTACGATCAATAACACTTCACAAACTCACACGTGTAACACACAACCTGAACTCCCTCCTCACAGCACCGCCCACATAATAACCTCATAATCATCTCAATTTCAACCCAATTAATCTCATTCAACTCAATCAGTTCTCCTTCTTCCCATGGTTACTCCATTTTCCATTGTTGTTTGGTCAAAGTAACGGCCACTAAGCCCAAATAAATAAGGGGAAGTGGAGTTATGAGGGGGGTTACATTTAGCAAACGGTTATTGCTAAGTGCCATATATATATACCCCCTAATGTACCAAGCTAAGATGCACATATTCAGAAATTGAGAATCGGTATATCTTTCCTCCTCTTTCTCTCTCTTTACGTGTGTATCTGAGTGATACATATTACGGGTTTGCGACGTGGAATTCAACCGGGACTCTGGTAGCCTCCGGGATATTTATTCGTGGAGCAAAAGACTATAAAGGTTCTGTACGCTTCCGCACATATTTTAGGTATGTCCTAAAAACTCTATTTGGTTCAACAGTGGTATCAGAGCCAGTTAATTTTTGCTCTCGATAAAGCATGATTATTAGTTCAATCCAAGTATACCCGTCGTCCCTGTTCTCTCTCTGTTTTTATACAAATCTGGCTCGCGTGACCCATGCCAATTTCTATATATATAAAATTAAAAAAAATAAAAAAAAGGGTAGTTTTTGAAAACATACCATCAGAAGCCGCCGCCGACCCAAAGGGGTGGCGCGTGACATGCACGCGCCGCCGAGAAAGATCCGTTTTCTCTCTTTCCTCTTCATTTTGCCCTCCAAGAACCCCGATCTGTCGCTCGAACCGACCAAACACCCAGAACGTGCCGAGATGGCGGCGCGTGGGACACACGCGCCACCGCCTTAGTGGCGCGTTGCACGCGTGTCACACGCGACCAGGTCCATCTCCGGCCGATCTACGTGATGGTGCCGGAGATCTGACCGTAGGGTGACTAGAAAACGAGATCCGGGGGGGGCGCGGCGGACTAACCTCATCATTTGGCGATCTTGGGGGTCTGCGCCACCGGGAAGTGGTCAGGAAGACCAGCAAGGCGCCGGATCTCAGGTTTGGTACCCAGAGTTCGCGGCGGCTGGGCCTTCCCAGCCCTTTTCTTCCTGCGGCTTGTTCCGACCTTAGTGGCCGGAAAACTATGCCCGAAACACCGGAAAAGGACCGAACAGGCTAGCAAACCGGACGGGACCGAGCTTGGTGCTCGGTATCCATGGCCATGGCTGTACGTGCTGGGCCGTTTTCTCTCGAAATAGACAGAGGGAGATGGGCTGAAGAGAGAGAACAGGGACCGGGAGAAGCCTCGAGAAGAGGCGAGAGAACAACTCCCTCCCCCCTTCCTTTCTTTTTATCGCCCCTTTATTTGTTTCAAAGAAAACCGGATTTTTTTTTTTCCTTTTCTTCAGCCTAATAATCGATCTATTGGTGAACGCCATTGGGGAGTATAGGTGATTAGTTATTTTTTTTAAAGCTTGTGTAGTTTAAAATGGGAATCAATCTCACCTAATCACAAATAATGCGTTCATTTTTATGGCTGAAAATGAAATTCTCGATTTTGATTCCTTTGCTCTAAACTTGTGTAGTTAAGTCAAATTATGTTTCTTGTTGTTTTTAACCTTGTGTAGTTTTAGCAGTTAATATCCTGCTTAGCTTCAAGAAACATCTGAAATAATGTGTTTATTTTGAGCAAAATTGTTACTTGCTCATTCTAAAACATGCCTAATAAATTTTCGATACATGAATAGGTTTCATGCCTGTAAGCTCGTAATATTGTAAATGTGAGTCATTTTTGCTTACAGTTTGGCATGTCAGTTCAAAAGATTAGTTCTTTCATGAATAAATGTGTTTTATTTTATGCGAATAATGTTTTGCATAAATTTCCTGAATTACTATGTGATACTTCATTTCCATAAAAATGTGTTTATTATGGGTAATTGATAATCAATCTATCTCAACTCTAAATTCATAGAATGTGTGATGATTATGAGCTTAGCGAAATTTTCGAACATATAATATGAACAATAGTTTTGAGATATTTTTTGATTATGTACAAGATATGCCTAATGTCCAAATTTTATTTGTAGATATGGCTTCGAAAACCTCCATGATTGGTGAATTGACCACCAATGAAAGGTTGGATGGATCCAACTATGACATGTGGCGCCGAAAGATTGAGTTTCTTCTGGAAGAATGTGAAGTGTTGGAACACCTCACAACCACAATGACTGCACCCTTGACTAAGGACAAGGATGACAAGGACATTACTCACACTGCTGAGTATAAGGCCAGCTTGGTTGCGTACCAAGATTGGTGCAAAAAGGACCGTAAGGCTCGTTATACTATGCTTTTCTGCATGCATAATGACCTTATAGGCGAGTTTGAGGGTTATCCCACAGCTAAGGAGATGTGGGATAATATCCGCCTCAGGTACGGTCAAACGTCGGAGACGAGACTTCGTGCATTACATCTTAAGTGGATGACATACACGATGGACTCGACCCGAAGTATGACCGACCATGTGCGAACCTTGCAGGCCATGCTGCGCGATCTGAGGGCGGCAGGTGTGGAGGTTTCCGAACGTGAACAGCGGACGAACGTGCTCCGTGCACTTCCCGCTGGAGACGAAAGGTGGAAACCATTCATCACTATGATGACTCACAACACGAGCATCAAAACTTTTGCCGATATCACCAAACACCTTGAGCTGGAGGATGAGCGTCTGAAGGCTTGCGCTCCTTCCCCAGTAGCTTTAGTAGCTAGGGTGGAAAGGCCCAAGGGTAACAAGTTCAGGCGGGGGAGAAGGACCAATCTTCGTCCCTCTAAGAAACTTGGTCCTAGAGGCGGGATTGCTAAGAAGCAATCAAAGGCAAAGGGCAAGGTGGTGGATAAAATGGCATGAGTGACGTGCTATAACTGCAGGCAGAAGGGCCATTTTGCTCGGGAGTGTCCCGAGCCTGCCAAGGTACCTTCTCCATTTCCTATCGCTAAACTACTTGTTTGTTCCCATGCATTCGTTGCTAAATCCTTTCCTAATTGGATTGTAGATTCGGGAGCAGGCAAGCACGTAGTTCGAGATAAAGTTGGGTTTGTCGAATTTCACCCATGTCCGGTGGGTTCGCAAACTGTAACTCTCGGAAATGGCACTGCGGAAGACGTTCTAGGAGTTGGAACGTATCGGCTTAAGTTGCGTGGAGGGAATTCGTTACTCCTACATGATGCTCTATATGCACCTGGAGTCAGATGTTCCTTAGTGTCTTATGTGTCTTTAATGAAATTAGGTTTCCAGTTTGTTTCCTGTATTGACGGATTAAATATCTTTTATTGTGGCAATTTGTTTGGCCACGCATCTTTAGTAGATGACTTCCTTGTTTTGGACTTGGATAATCAGTATTATAGTAATAATACGTCTTCTGTTTTTGTATCATCCGTTGATTCAAACCATGATTCTGTTGTTTGGCATGCTAGACTTGGCCATATTGGCCACGAAAGAATGACTAGACTAGCTAAAGAAGGCCTATTAGGTTCACTAACTACAGTTAGATTGCCTAAATGTGAATCTTGCTTAGCTGGAAAAGCGACCAAGAAACCTTTTGGTAAGGCTTCTAGGGCGCTTGGTACCTTAGACCTCATCCACTCCGATATATGTGGACCTATGAATGTTAAGGCACGCAATGGTGCCATTTATTTCCTCACTTTAATTGACGATTATTCGAGATACGGATATGTTTATCTGTTATCCCATCATCATGAAGCTTTAGATGTGTTCAAACGCTTCGTAGCAGAAGTAGAGACTCAGTTGGATCGGAGAGTTAAAACCCTTCGGACCGACCGTGGTCGCGAATACCTCTCTGATATGTTCAAAGAGTTCTGTGAGGAAAAGGGTATAGTTAGACATCTTGCGATTCCCTACACCCCGCAACAAAATGGTGTTGCTGAACGTAGGAATCGCACCTTACTTGACATGGTTAGGTCCATGATGGCTCAAGCTAATCTCCCGATTCGCTTCTGGGGTGATGCGTTGCTTTCAGCAACTTATATACTAAATCGAGTACCCAGTAAGAGTGTTTCCACTACTCCGTATGAGTTATGGAATGACAGGAAACCTCTTCTGGACCACTTACGGCCATGGGGGTCGGCCGGCTATGTGCATAACCTGACCCATAAATATGGCAAGCTTGGTCCAAGAGCCACTAAGATGGTCTTTATTAGATACCCTGAACATTCAAAAGGTTATGTGATGTGCGGAGAACATCCTACTGGTGGCCTGAGAGAAATTGACTCCCGCAATGTCGACTTTCTTGAGGATGAGTTCCCAACTATTGGTGAAGTCAAACAGGACTTACAGTTGTATGAGTTACGACCCAGCCTATCTCTCGGTGAGGGGGAGGATATGTATACTACCCGTATCACCGAGGATGAGGTTTCAATTCCTGATGTAGGAGACAGTGGGAGCACCGAGGATGAGGTTTCAATTCCTGATGTAGGAGACAGTGGGAGTATACCACCCACTATTCCTACTGAGGGAAACTTGTCTGCTCAGGGTACCCAACCCCAGCACGAGGGAAACCCTCAATCTCCGGTTAACGGAAATGAGGATAGTCCTCGTATTGACCAGCCCACACCCCAAGGGGTAAGTGGGAGTGACATCTCTCCTTCTCGAGATTCTATATCTCGAATGGCTTCTCCTCAAGGTTTGGTACCTCGAAGGAAAAGGGGGAGAGAAGAGTTGGAACCTGTGCAAACAACGCAACCAGGTCCTAGTGTCACTCGAAGGAGTGAGCGTGGAAGAGTTCATCGCTGATTTTTCCAAATCGAAGAGAACATCTTCTTCTGCATGCCTTTGGAAATAGAAGAGCCAACCTCTTACGTAGAGGCTATTGACTCACCAAATAAGGAAGAATGGATGGACGCCATAGGAGATGAGTTGGACTCAATGGCTAGGAATGAGGTTTGGGATCTAGTTAGCCTTCCTCCTGGACGAAAGGCCATTGGAAACAAGTGGGTTTTCAAGGTAAAACGTCGGGCGGATGGATCAGTTGATAAGTTCAAAGCCCGTTTAGTGGCGAAAGGCTACACCCAAGTTGAGGGTGTAGACTATGAAGAAACCTTTTCTCCTGTGGTGAGATTAGCCTCAGTTCGCCTACTTCTAGCGCTAGTTGCCCATCTGGACTTAGAGCTATTCCAGTTGGATGTGAAGACTGCCTTCCTGAATGGAACCCTCGAGGAAGAAATATATATGGTACAACCTTTTGGTTTCGTGTCAAAAGGTTAAGAAGACAAGGTTTGTCGTCTTAAAAGGTCCATATATGGCCTCAAACAGTCTTCACGAGCATGGTACTTCAGATTCCATGAAGCTATTACTGCGTTTGGCTTATCCATGGCCTCAGAGGACCACTGCGTGTATGTCAAGAAGACAGAAGTAGGAATTATGTTTCTTACTTTGTATGTCGATGACATATTGTTAGCTGGAAGCAATTTGGAGATGATAAATGCCACCAAGCGGTGGCTGTCCTCTGTCTTCGAGATGAAGGACATGGGTGAAGCTAGGTATGTCCTAGGAGTGGAGATAATCAGAGACCGCTCCAGGAAACTTCTTGGTCTATGCCTGAAGGCATACATTGAGAAAGTCTTAGAGCGCTTTCGGATGCATTACTCCAAACCCGTCGATACTCCGGTCGATAAGGGCTTGACCTTGAGTCTAGAGCAATGTCCAAAAACAGATGATGAAAAACAGAAAATGAGCAGTGTCCCATATGCTAGTGCTGTTGGAAGCTTAATGTATGCCATGTTATGTACACGGCCTGACATTTGCTTCGCGGTAAGTTTGGTAAGTCGTTACCAAAGTAACCCAGGGAACGCTCATTGGCAAGCCATCAAGAGGATAATGCGTTATCTTCGAGGAACTACTGACTTGGTACTCTGCTACCAAGGAGGAGACCTAAGGTTAAGGGGGTATACTGATGCTGACTGGGGTGGTGACTTAGATGAGTCTAGGTCCACCTCTGGATATGTCTTCACCCTAGGTGGGGGAGCCATATCCTGGTGCAGCAAGAAGCAAGATTGCATAGCTCTATCGACTATGGAAGCAGAGTATGTCGCTTGTTGCCTAGCCACGCAAGAGGCAGTTTGGCTAAGGAGTTTTCTTCAGGATCTCGGTCTAACTCCACGAGTTAATGATCCTGTCGAAATTTGGTGCGACAATACTGCTGCTATTCAATATGCGAAGGATCCTAAATTTCATAGGAAGGCCAAGCATATTAAGAGGCGTTACCATTTTGTAAGGGACGCCATTAAGTCGAAAGAAGTTATGGTTAAATATTTATCTACTGCCAAGATGATAGCAGATCCATTAACTAAATCTACTTCAAGAGATGTGTTCAAAACTCATATGTTGAGTCTTGGTCTTCGTAGAGTTTAGTTAGTTAGCATATCCTAGTTTTGGTTTTGGACAAGTGTGTAGTGAACTTTTTGGTTGTATGATTAGGCATATCTAAAATATCACTAGGCTTTCCGATTATCTTGTCACACGGATAATCGATCCTGACGCTTAAGTAGCGGGTAGGATAAGACTTGATGATATTGACACTAGGTGTGCAATATTAATAATTAACGTACCTTTGGGTAAGTACGAGTGATGTGGAGAAATAGTCGCCTTAGTAAGTCTAAGATGAGATTCTGAGTGAATCAGATATAACACAACCTTATATCAAAGCCTAAAAGCCGAATTTAGAGTTACTAAGTTACGTTTAGTACGTCAACTGAATAACTCGGGTCAGTGCTGAGAAAGTACTGGACTTGTAATTCGCATGGTATAGGTAGTAACTGACTCACCTCAGTGGGAGTTATACCATGACACACATTTCATACTGTATGTGCTTAAGTCGACCTAATAGGAGTGACAATTGATTCCCTTCCTTGTCACTGTGTGATCCCTGAAACTTCGGTGTTTCAAATAACAATCCTCTTGAACTTGGGACTATGACATAAATTCCCAACGAGATGTTGCTACCTTAATGCGTATTCCAAGAGCTATGGATCTATACAGCTCAACGAAACGTCTTAGGAAAGCAATCTCATTGAGAAGTGATGTCGTGAGTTGCTAAGGAAAACCGTTTCGTATTCACCATATCAGCCCGGGCGATTGTATTTCGAAATACAACCACATGATATATCAATAAGCATAAAGGGACAGTGTATGCCTTTGGTGATGTCTTGAATGGTTTAGGGAGTTGTTGGTGTTGAAAGTGTTTTGTTAGACTGTGAGTGTCTTAACATAACACTACTTGTTATCTTCGGTCGCACGTCACATTCCTGGTATGACATGTACGTCTTAAGAGGAGACAATGTTATGTGAACATTGTTATGGCTTAAGTGGCCGAGTGGGAGATGTAGTTTGGTCAAAGTAACGGCCACTAAGCCCAAATAAATAAGGGGAAGTGGAGTTATGAGGGGGGTTACATTTAGCAAACGGTTATTGCTAAGTGCCATATATATATACCCCCTAATGTACCAAGCTAAGATGTACATATTCAGAAATTGAGAATCGGTATATCTTTCCTCCTCTTTCTCTCTCTTTACGTGTGTATCTGAGTGATACATATTACGGGTTTGCGACGTGGAATTCAACCGGGACTCTGGTAGCCTCCGGGATATTTATTCGTGGAGCAAAAGACTATAAAGGTTCTGTACGCTTCCGCACATATTTTAGGTATGTCCTAAAAACTCTATTTGGTTCAACATCCATAAATTCAACTCAAGAACGATATCAAACTTCCATGGACAAAATGAGAAAATTCTTGGAAATTAAATAATAGTTTGAGAATTAAGAATCACCACGCTGTTCCAATCTGAAGGACCCGATTAATGGGTAAAATAGGTGGTTTCTAGGCGGGGTCGAGCCCCGTTTCCTCCTCCTGGCTACTCGTCGGTGTTGGCGCAAATTCCCTTCTCCCAGTCCCCTTCTGTTCGAATTTCTCCCTCTTCTGTGATTTTGTTGGCGTTCGAGTTCTCCTTCTGTCGCCCTCCCTCTTTTGCACACTCCCCCGCTCCAAGATAGCCATAATCAGTGGAGGGGCTGGGTGATTATGGAGTGGAGGAGCAGCGTGAGGTGTTGCAGGTGAATTTGGCTGAAGAGAATGCTTAGTGTCGTGGTGTGGGGGCTGGGTAATGCACTAATGGTTCCTAGCAATTAAATTTAGTCAGCCCTTTTTTATTCCATCTACTATCACGAAATGCTTAGGTCCAAAAATCAAACCCACAGGTTCTGGTATCCATTAGTCGCTCGATTCTACTAATCCCATTCGGTTTAACTTTTGATTATCTTTTAATTTTACGGACTCTCGTAATAAGTCATGAAATTTCAAAACTAAATTCATAAAATTATTCACGTTAATAAACACACAAATAATACCTTAACTTAGCTAATATCATAAAACTATGGCTAATTAAATTAATAATCCAAATAGTTTGTCTGACATTAAAAATCCTCGGCTATTACACTCTTCCCCTTTAAAAGAATTTTGTTGCCGAAATTCCAAAGTGTATTTTATAGTATAACACAAGATTCGCATACACATGACACAAGCTACACGAACTCAATAGAAGAATAACTTTATTTTACAATTAAATGTAAATTTCAAATCGGGAAAAATGAATTTATGATATCTGGTCTCCTTTTCGCCAATCCTCTTTAAGTGTCTACTCACTCTATTTAGGCACCAAATGCAAATCGCGTATAAGAGGGGAAAATTATTGGTATGGATAACCATATTAAACTTATTTGAAAAATTCAATTCTCAATCTTACACTCAAACATTTAGCATAAAAAAATTATTCATTCATGCATTGGTATGAATTGACGTCTAAAGGATGTTGTTCCATAACAATCAATGACATATACCAAGATCGAGTCAATGCAGACACGCTAAATCATTCTCATTCTAAAGCATGCAAAAGTCATATCATTCTAGCATCAAGCCAATCCACCAGGGCTTCTATGTGACATCACAACAATAGAAACATCACATAGTATCATATCCCAGACAACAACACTCAAGACAACACACAAGCCTGCAATAACATTGCAGTCCGAAATCAAGAATAACCAATAGCATCAATCAATTTTACATATATATAATGAGTATGTTACAGGGGATAAAACATGCAATTATCAATTAATAAGCAAAGAACAACCTGGGATGGTCTAACAGCAGGCCAATGGGCAGGGGAGGTTCCATGCATTTATTATGCACAAGTTGTTTAAAGAAGGTGATGTGGTTGGATTGACATAAGGTCACTATATCCAACAATGCATTTATGCCGTGACTAGTAATTCAGCTACCCGAGATAGGCTATTTCAGATAGGGGTTGTCACTGAACATGGCAAGCATGATGGGAGTTGTAGAGTAGTTACTCAGAGCTCCTAAGCTGTTGCCTCCTATTATTCTTATTTTTCTTACACATTCAATCAACAAAACGGAAGATCTCTCGCCAATATGCATGCTCAAATGAACAATAAGCATACAAGTCCTGGTCTCAGATGGCCAGAATCGGTGGAGGGGCTGGGTGATTATGGCGTGGAGGAGAAACATGAGGTGTTGCACACAGAGGATGCCTGATGTCATGAATTTGGCTGAAAAGAATGCTTAGTGTTGTGGTGCGGGTGCTAGGGTGGGGGAGCCTGACGCTTCAATTTAATCAGGCCTTTTTTCTTATCTACTAACCCGAAGTCGTGAAATGCTTAGGCCCAAAAATCAAGCCCACAATTTCTCGTATGCATTAGTGACTCAATTCTGCTAATCCCGCTTGGGTTAACCTCCGACCATCTCATAATCAGTCACAAAATTTCGAAACTAAGTTTATAAAATTATTCACTTTAATAAACACACAATTCACTTTAATAAATAAAAAAATATTACCTAATTTAGGCAATACCATAAAACTATGGCTAATAAAGTTACTAATCTAAATTGTTAGCCTGACATTAAGAATCCTCAGCTATTACACAACCCCACTTGCATGCATGATTTCAACTCCAATCTTTCTGTTTTAAAAATCTATTAATTAGTTGACGCCCACAAGATAACTATTAATCATAATAGTAACCAATTAGCCTTGTCACTTGGCTACCAAGATGATTCAATATGTTTTCATATTAGCCATTAATTTTAACAATGTTATACTAGTCTCTAATCCAAGCAAGGACATCTTTTGTCAATTCGATTCCCCTCAACTAATAATTTGGTTATTTATTCAAGCATAACCCAAAACCAAGGTCGAGGCTTTATCTAGCAAGATTATCCGATATTCCTTACAGTTTACCACAAGAAAATGATTATTCCATATGAATTTACGGTTACTCATTATTTCACAATAATCAAATTAACTCAAATTGGGTAACTCATGTGATTAATAATTAGCTAGACCACCATGCAAATGATAGCCCCTTTTTAATAGTCTAAATTCACATAAACAATGGTTTATTTTACCTAATTGCAAGCACAACTACTCAACTTCTTTCGCTTTATTCGACCAAGCTCATGTGCACCTTGAGTCATCCCTCCTATCCAACCTTCATTTGATTTCAATTGAACGAGTTCACTTTCAAAATTCTTGCTCCACTGATAGCACATTCTCATTAAATCAAGCCAAAGGGTTGAACTAATCTTTCCCACTGCGAAGAACTCAAACCCACATATAACAAAATTGACTCTATTATAGGTTATACAACCACTGAATTAATTTGACCAATTAAGCTAACATTTAACATAATTGCTCGCCTCTTTTAATTCAAGTATTCAATTATGAAATTTAATTCTAATTGAGTAAGGGGATCAATGGGGTTACTTTTGAGGGGGGAGCTAGCTGAAATTAAGTAGACATAGTAGGTGCGAGACGGGATAGTGGCTACTGGTAGTCAAAGATGAAGAACGACAAGTTGGATTCGTGGCCAGAGAGGCAAAAACCACCGACGTGCCGACTGAAATAGGGGTAGTCCCCCTATTCTGTCAGTGCTGGTGGAGGCCACAAGGAAAGGGGAATGAGTGTAGGGCGAGACAACTGTGACAGTGGCAGCGTTCCGGCAGCTGTTAGGCGGTAGTGGTGCACTAGGCTGAGGCAGTGAGGCGGAGAAAGAAGCAGCAAGGGAGAGATGGGCAAGAGTTCAGTAAATAAAGTCTCCTTTCAATTTTGTCCTTCAGTATAACAACTTAGTAGGCAAATTTTTTTTTTTCTCTTGTTTTCTGTTTATTCTATTTTGGTATTGTCAAATTAAACTCGTAATTATCCTTTAAAATTTTTATCATATGCTCAAGTAGCCACCTGTTTGCCTAAATTTCATTTGCCTATTATTATTGTATTTTTTTATTTTCTTAGGCAAATCAATTAATATCTAAAATCTACTTTATTCTAATGCACAAGTATATCTATGTGTAAATATAAAAATTAACATAATTGCTTGTACTATGATGTACTTTAGCATTTTGAATGACTTAATTTTGCGCGGCTCATTGCTCTGTCTATTATTATATGGTTATTATGAAGTTAGAATAATTAAGATTATTACATATAGATTAACTAATGGTGTGTCACAAGCACATGCTCAGATAATGCTCGTTTCTTCCAAAGGATTGCTGAGGAAAAGTGGCACAATTAGAATGACCCTTGAAGGCAATGCCAGATCGAATGAGATTAACAATGTATCTTAGGAGCTTCTAGTGGCTAAAAGTGAATGTGACAGTCCTATGCACCCTATGGGAGGGATCAAGCTTTTTATAGCATTGATCAAACCTCTAGTGCCATACAAGATGCTTAACAAAAATATCATTTGAATTTGTTTGAAATCACTATTCAACTATGACCCTTTCAAGTCTTACATGACCTGCTTAGACATCCCCAGTACAGTCGCCACTGAAGGCGCTGTGGCTTGGGGCCTTAGACCCTACTCTCTGATGAGCAATTGTTCTTTCGCATTTGTTTTACTAAAGTTTGAGTTTTGCAATATTAAGTAGAGTAGCTACCATATTTTAATAAAATGTAAAAACTTTTTCAAAAATAATCTTAGACAATAGTCCCGACGATGCCGAATGGGATTGACTTGACTCTAAGGCACTAGCTAAGAGTTGGGTACGACAATGAAGGAACGACCAATGGTAGGGACTTAAACTTGCCCATTGACATTGTCCATTTAACAGTGACCTCTACTAAGGTTAAACAAGTGAATTGTGAAATCGAAATAATTTGCATGCAATTATTGATCATGTGATGATTAAAGCACATCAAAAACATGAACTTTATGAGATATCTTGGATTAGGTCAACTTGCATGCTAATTGTACTAAATAAAAGGAACTAAAAGTAACGAACTTGATACCTGTTTTGATTAATATACATAGTTTTACAAAGAAATACGCACAAAAAATAAAACAATCAAGATGAAGGATACAAGAACATGATAGTCAAAATTAATGACTAGAAAACAAATAAAGATGACAAATTTATTGTCTTTGCTTAGTCTTTATGACTCATCTCAACCTTACTTGACGATGTTGATATTCAGCGCTCCATTGGCGCTTCAATCAAGTGCATGGGTGGCTGGAAGCTAGTCGCAAAAGGATTTTGGCAACTAGAGAAGAAATTATTTTTATGTATTTTGTGAAATTATTTTGGAAAAGTTTCCTAGAAAAGCTAGGTAAAGGGAGAGAATTGCTGAGGAAACAACGCTTTCTAAGAAAGAAAATTATCTATAAGAAATACGTTCCCTATAGAACGAGAGAGAGAGAGAGAGAGGACGAAGAAGAAGAAGAGGAGGAGGAGGAGGAGGAAGGTCAATCTCTCTAGTGGGGGAGAAGAGAAGATATGTTGTGAATGTATCTTGAAAGATGAGGGGAAGATCCCTCTTTATACTGGCAGGGAGCAGGAGGCACCCTCTTAAGGTTTATAGAAAAAATGAATGTTAGTTGAAATTATGCCCAAGGGGGCAAGCACGCGCCGTTAGAAACTGGCCATAGAAATAGCAAGGCTAACAGTAGCTATTAAAAGCTAGTGGCAAGTCGTGGCCCTGGTAGTTTTTTGATTTATTTTACTCTTGGAAATTACTTTCTCATATGACCTCCAATTAAGCCAATTCTTGTCTTTTTGGAAAGATCATTGAACCTAATTTTAATGAATCAATTTTCGATGGATAAGTTTACAAACATTTATAGGCACAAGGGTGTGAGGATATTAGTTTCTGCGCATGTCTTACTATCGAGTAGATATCTCATTTGTTACTTATGTGATTTGAGCTTATAATACGTCCTTGGAAAGCTCTTTCAATGAGAAATATGGTCATATATACTGTAATACATTTTGACCCCAAGGAAAGGTCATAGAGAAGGTATAGATGGCCATCAGTTGTCAATTCTCCTCAAAATGGGCTACTTTGGCCCTTATTTAACTTTTTGGCTAACTTTTAAGATCTTTGAAATGCTTTGGCAAAAACATTATTTTAATAACCATTTTTATAGGGATTAGGACATTTAAGAAGCCAAAAGTCAAATCACTTTTCTACTGATGAATCGAGTAAATGTTGTCATCAGACTTTCAATGCACGTAGCATGGAGTATGTGTTCAGTCTATAATATGAGGACACTTAGGGTTTCTACAATGAGGTTTGCACAAAATTAAGTGTATGGACATTAAACCCACCTCTGGGAAATTGAAATGTAGAATCTAGGGAGGCATAAGAATGAATATTGAGGGGCAAGGACAGAAAGCATTGTAGAGTGTTGGTAGAATGTTATTGAAATAGAAGGGAACACACAGATGGGTGGTATTGACGGTAATGAAAGGTGGCATGGTTGGCATGGGTGGTGGTAGACCACCATGAGTCTAAGTGTTGGCCATGGAGGCAGCAGACTTTAAAGTGGTGAAACACCACTCGTAAGAGATCACGTTAGTGTGCTCAATTCATTTCTGAAAGTTCAGAGCCCAAAGCAACTAAGATGAGGGACTCTGCCATGTTCATGTGTGTGTGTGAGAGAGAGAAAGAGGGACGCACACATGCACACACAACAAAATCAGGAAAAAAGGAAAGTAAGGAGAAGAAGAGGTTCAGGAGGCAAGTGACGAGAAGAAAAGGTTTAGGGTTTAAGCTAACTTTTGTGGCTTTGATAGCATGTATGATAGCGAGAGTGTCTACCCAAACTAGGCAGCTACACAAGTACTATTAAATATTGGAGTTGCATTGGCACAAGTGTTAATATCAAGGTCCAATAACAATTACACATATATGTTATTACAAATAAATGAATCTTGAATACATGAAGCAAGCCAACACTTCATCTTCTAACCTAGTCGGCTCTTCTTGTGCCTTTATTAGTGGCCACATCAATGTTGATCTTATACATCTCAAAATTCGACATCCATCTATCTCTCTGCAACTACTCTTTCCTAGCTCTACATTTGAGGGTTTTCAAACTTATTCATTGAGACGAATTGGTTCAAGTATTCATCAATTTAAGATTATTCCAAATCTTTCTGGCTTAATGAGCATTCTCACCCATATGTGTTCCCCCTGCCCCCGTTGTCTTAGATAGTTTTTGTACGATTTATCAATCTATATGGCCTTCCACTTGAGATTCATTTTACATGGAACCATGTCTCTATATCCTTACATGCAAAATCCTCACCCCACACTCTAAATATTTGAGCTACAAATCATGTCCTATGTCAACATTAATTTAAACATTCATTGAGTGAAAACGTATAATGTCAACATTAATTTAAACATTTATTTGGTTGAAAACATATAAGAAAGTGAATTGACTATCCCACTTTCATTAACTATTTATTAGTTTTGTGATGAACATATATGAGATGATAACTAATATCATGATCGAGATTTTACTTTTCGATATTTCTTAAATCATGGTCGCAAGTTTAATTTTAAGTATAGTTACTATAATTAACATTATAGAACATGCTATAACATGATGTAACACATGGCGAATATGATAATGCATTCAGATGGCATTTGTTATGTAATAATAGAACTATGAATACGGAAATAAGGGATGAGATAGTATACTTTTCATGTTTGGAATATAAGACTGAGAATAAATTAGAGAATGGGATTGGGGACAGAAAACTATTCCCATAAGTTATTTCTATTGAAAGAAGTTGTATTTCTGATTGAGAATTCAATTATGACACCATAATTGCACGTACCAATCATGAAATTACTGATATTTTATGTTATTCTCACTTTAACTCACATGTATCAAACAAGAGGATCAAATTCATAGATTAATTTCCAATTCTAAAAATAAATTCTCAATGTCATTATCAATTCAATTCCACCCATGAAAGGCCCCCAAAACTTAAGACAATTACATTAGGTGGATATGCTTTCGGCAATGAGTTTGCGAGCATTCTGAAAAGATCTCATCCTCGCTCGCTCCGGCACTGCATTCCAGTGTCGCGTACACTCACTCCAGCGGGTCGACTCAAACCTCCACCCACCGCCATGCCAATACTCCACACACAAATCTTCCATTGTTGAGACGGAGATGTCGAACACCAGAAGAACCTTGTATGTGAACAGCAGCCAAAGTTCAGAGAACCCATTTCAGACCCAATCGCACGCCGTCTCTTCACTCAATTTTCTGAAAAAGCCTCATGCTTTCCCTCTTCTTCTCTCTATCTTCCTTTTTCTCACTTGGGTTTCTCTCAGATTCCAGAATTCCTCCCATTTTTCATCCCCGCCCCAGAGTCTGCGAAGATGGAGCAAAGAGGATGACCAAAAAGCCAATCTTGTTAGATATCTCCCTTTCCAGTTGTCTGAGGACAGAAGGGGTTGGCTACTTAACCCTGTTACTGCTGCCTTGAACGCTGGTTTATCTGGTAAGCTTTTGGCCTTATTTGTGATGCCCTATCTTGATTTGAGTCGCTGCTTTCCCCCTTCTCTTGATTGGACAAAAACTGAAGTGGGGTTCTGTAACTTGTGTTGGTTGTTGCAGTGATTTGGTTGATTTTTCTAACTCGTTATAATAATTGTGAAATTTAAACACCCCCCTCCCCCTCTCTTTTGAGTCTCTGATTGTATTACTTAATTCCAAAGAGAAGTAAGAATCTGCTTACTATGGGGATTTGTTCATTTTTATTGGGCGATAGATGTTTGGGTTGAAGGCATTTGAGTGAAAAAGAAGAAATTGGCCGGAAAATGGGAAATTTTCTATTCTGGTCCTCCCACTTGCTAAAAACCATGGTTTTTTCCAAATCCCCGGGGGGGGGGGGGGGCAAAATTATTATTATTTTTTTAATAAAAAAGGAAGGGAAATCCAATCCAAACAATGGGAAGAGGAAATATTCGTACTTCCTTGCGCATTCAGTAATTTCTTTTACTTCTTTCATTTCTTTTTACCAGTTTAATCCAAAGACACTTGTAAGATTCAAGTGATTATGTAATTTCTATTTAGTTGGTAAACTATTGGTTTGAGAATACCAGGCTATATTTCTGTGCGGCATAAACCCTTTTCCAGTGATTGTGTAATTCAGAAGCACTAAGTTCAGAAAGCAATAGAAATAGTATTGATTGGAGACATCTCTTCTGTGATTACTGTCCTGCACTCACTGATTGTTGCTATTACGGTACTGTCTTTCTCCATCCAGGCGGGGCTGTGACCTGTGCTTCAGTTCATGTTGGTGAAATCCGGCCTAGAGGGATTAGAGGTAATCACAGGCATTACACTTGCAATGAGACATTCATCATTTGGGGTGCTCAAGTCAAATTTAGGGTATGTTTTCCTCTCTTTTGAAATAAAATTGCGCATATAGATGATGGATAAAAGATGATATATTTATTCACTCTTGCAAATTTCGTCTGCTACCTTTGCACTCTGGGCATGAATAAGGACAAGCACTCTTTTTAATCTTTCTGCTCATGATGCCCGAAAAGCTTAGTTGTGATGGAACACATATAGTCTAAGCAGTTTGAACTGTTCAGTTTTTTGGCAGGCTTATTGAGAATAAGATGAAACTATATCAATATTCAACTTCCTTTTAAGTACTATTTGACCAAACGTCATCTTTTGTGTGGAAAATCTCCAATGTACAATGGAGAACCCAGAAGTATGGTTGTGGAGTAAGTTACTCCAAAAGTCCAAATAAAATTTCTGATGAAGTTGGCCAGCGGGTATTCCTCACCACCACAGCTTGCTTATGTGGATCTCTCTCTGTAGCAAGTTCGTGCCGCTTTAGGTGTAGGACATCCTCTCCACCGGTAGTCATTGATGGTATTCACGAACCTGTCATACATGGTGGATACATAGATACCCCATAAATTACTGTGGATGAGAAAGCAAAGGAAAGAAAAAAATCCGAAGTCAGATCATGTCTTTCAACGAAAAGACCGAAAACCTGACTCGTGTCGCTGGTATCTGCTGCTTCTCTGGTTTCCAGAGGTTGTTTAGAAGACCCAGAAGTGATTAAACATCAACGAAAAGTAGGGTATTACCGATTTTTATAGGAACTTTTGTACCAGAACTTATGATTGAACTAAATGTGAACAAAGGAGGCCAAAAACAAATTTTGATTGAACATATAATTGCTTAATGGATACAAGCTGCATTCCTACTGCCCCAGAGACTCAGAAAGGGGGGACATCTTCCTACTATAACATGGGAAGGAATCCTCAATAGGGATGATATGGCCCATAGGTCTAAATTGGCAATATATATGGGTACTACATCCCATGAGAAAGATTCTCCATATGGAAGTGTGAAGGTATGATAGTGGGGGTTTTAAGGCATTTGCCTGTCCTTAATGTTTGCATGGCATATTTTTTGCATTGAAACTAGCCACTTTTTGTGTTGAGATCTGCCTCCTCATCAAGTTCCAGTGGCTGAATGACTGTATTTGATGGGGAGAGAGATGACATTGTGAGATGGTAGCATTTTTGGTTTTGCTGCTATCATTGCTTGACCCTTGTGTGTATTTCCTGGGTTACACTGTGCTTAGGCAAAATGCGTGGTTAAATTGCTCTTCAAGTTTTCTGCACAGGATAACCCTCAAACACAAAAACATGAAACAATCTACGACAGGACCAACACATTGACCAAGGCAATTTGAATTATTCAGAATTCATAAGTTTTTTGGATGATTATTGAAAATGAGTTCCTTTCAGTACTATAGGACAAACTGCTACATTAGTTGTGGAAGACTGCTAATGTCAACTAATTTAGCCACTTGCTGCAAACCAAAAGGTATTAGAGAACACTGGAAAGTATAATGTGGAACGTATAAGTACAGGTTGTGGAGTATGTTTATTCAAATCATGTCATTTGTAATCGTATGGATACATCCGATGGGAAGTTAAGTGTTCAATCTTCAGTGTGGGAGCTGATCCTATGGTATATGATATTCAGAAGTGTCTCTGACATTTGTAAATCCTTAATGTTGGCCTGACATGCTTAAGCCTTCGACTAGTTGGTTTTCATGTTGGAATCTGTTTCTGCATTAAGCAGCAATGGTTGGCTATGTTGCTTTACATAAATTTAGGCTTATGTTTATCTTTAATGTGTTTTTTATTGATGTCAAGCCAGTTATCATTATGAATACCATTCTTGATAGTTTCTAATTAGACATACAAAAGTTGATTTCACCTTGTTCTGTTATGTCCACCCTAAATCATTGAAGTATCCCCGTGGCAGGTGGAGAACAGACAAGTAGCTGGCAATGGCTATGCTGAAGTGATAATCGGTGCAGATGAGGTTGCAGTTGCTGCCAGTCCAAGTGGAACTGCCCATGCTTTGGTAAACATAGATCCTGTGAGGACAGCATACCTTCTAGGATGCCAAGATAGCATCGTTAACTATAACAGCTCCAGCACTGCCTTTAATATCTGGAAGGATCTTTAATTTTGTCGTCTTGATATTCTCAGCAAGTCTTGGTGTATAGCCCCCCCCCCCCCCCCTCAAGTGATAAGCATGGGATTTAAGTCACCTAAGAATCCATTCATGATTGTTCCTTAAAACTGTTTCTCAACGAAAGCTTCAAGATACGCATTTTTATAGGGTAAAGGAATCATCTGGTGCTAATCTGAAGGCTGAAGCTTCAGTCATTATTGTACAATCATTTAGACTGGAGCAAACGGTCGCGTACCTTTGTCATTCTTTATGTTTTTATAGATATAATTCGTGCCCAACAATCCAGGACACCAAGATATAATGCCAGGTAACACGTAACAGGTGAACAAATCAAGCTATACGAATTGAATAATATAGATAAAATTTTCATTACTATATAATGCTCAGTACACGATCAATCATTATCGAGATTAAAACACGAGACCCTTTTTTATGGCAAACTAACAAAGAGACAGAGTGTCAACCTATGAGCTTCAGTGACAGGTGTTTATTAACATATTAATTTACTTCTCGATAAACATGTTGACGATGAGCTTACTTCTTGGTTCCCACATCCCATAGCAAAAAGGGTGCTTCAACGTTCTCATCACTGCAATACAAGCAAGGGTGCTGCTCATCAAGTCCTTCCGCCTTCAACATCTTCCTAGCCAAAACCACCACCTCCTTATTACTCATTAGGGCTCGTTGCTTCTTCAATATGGACTGGACTGCAGAGCTGAAGGCCCCTTGGGCCTTGCGGCCGGGCCCACCAGGCATATCTGCTGAGGTCTCGTTGCTCTGACACCCACTTAGCAGAATGCCCGAGTCTGACCCATGGACTTGTCCAAACAGCTGATCTAGGTCCACTTCCGGGAGGCGGAATTTCAGGCTGGCTTCCTCCCCAAACAGAGCAGTTAAATGGGTTCCAATTTCAGATTCAACCAAGTTTGTGAGCGAGGCTAGGTGGCTCAAGAGGGACTCATAGGGGATGTTCTTGGGCTTGGAAAGGTGGGGCCCTGGTTTGCTGTTGGTTTGGTCTCTTGGAGGTGGACAATTGAGTCCAACTTGCTCTTTCTCCTTGTCAATGAGGCCTCCACTGTGGCATGAGTCTGAGAGGATAGTGAAGGTTGCACCCTTTGGTAGCCGGTTTACTAGTTGTCGAAAGTCCACATCTTCCAACATAAAATGGGAATTTAGTACGTATTCGCTAAGAGCATGTACATAGACCATACATAGCAACATGGTTTACGAAGTGGATAATTTTAAAAAATAACATTAACAAGATCTAGTTGGTTCATAAGGTGAAACATTTTAGTAATCAGAAAAGGATTTTATTATAGGTTACATCTAACCGAGTCAAATTGAGCGAAACCTATCACCTAACTATACTAATTAACCTTCTGGTTCAGCCATAATTAATAAATAACATCTAACACAATAAGAATGACGCACCTGTTATAAGGTTGAAATCGCAAGGAACAATTGCTTCCTCCCTTTTGAGGTGATGTTTATTAAGTAGAACCCCATGTCCGCTATAATGAAAGAACAGGACATCCCCTTCCTCAGCCTCATCAACCATCCTATTAAGTGCCTTCCTAATGTTAGCACCTGTAGGCATGACCTTGGATCCCGGACCATCCGTTAGGAGCTCAATCGATGTGGGTTCGTACCCAAATCGCTCCACAAGCAGCTCCTGCATCGCAACCACATCGTTGATGCAACCATGCAGCTCATATTGGGTGTTAGGGTAATTGCATCCTACCAACAATGCCATCCTCTTCTTCGCATTCGCCATGTTTTTGGGTTGCAAATTTTCACACTTTTAAGTTGCTTAAATTTTATGTACTTTGTGGCATACTCTTATGTTATGTGGTTCAGTTTATATATAGAGAAATATTGGCATGTCTTAAAGATGGGGCAAATCAAGCTAAGCAAGCAAACCCCTTGTTTGGTGGTTGTGATTGTTATGTCATGATCTCACTTCAAAGCATAGTGCGTGATCAAAACAGAAGATCATAATCAAATGAATTTTGCCTTTTTTTGGCTGGAAAAAAGCCTGATGGAGAAAGAGCATATGCAAATCCATTTGTTTAACTTAGGATGATGCCTGTGTAGGTGCCTTTGGTGAGTTGTTCATTTTGCTTCATTTGGTCTCCTGATAATCTTGCTTCCATTTCAGTTTTCCTATAGAGGGATAACTATTGCTTTTCAGCGAAGAAATGCCTTATATGAATAAATTTCATCTTGCAAAGAGCTTTTCATGGCACGTTTACTACTAAAGAGGTGCCTGATGAAATCTTCTCATTCTAGAGATCAATATATAGTGCAATTGAAAATTTAAGCATGTTGGTTTTAAACATTTTTGATTGATTTCATTTGAGGGTGACACTTTTGCGAGGGTTAAAAGTCATACCAAATTCTTTATTAATCATAACTAAAAATAAAAATAAAATGTTGTTGCAAAATTAATCAATAGTTGTTCCCCAAATTTGAAAGTCATCCATTACAGCATCCTTACCTCTCTCTGATGAGATAAAGTAAATAAAGAATTCACCATTATTAGTTCGTATTAGTGAGAGTGTTTCATCTAGGGGTGAGCATATTTGATGGGTAACCTAAAACCGGACCGAAATCGGTCTAATGGCTCCGGTTCTAGAATCAAAACTGGTCAAATGGTTCTAGTTCCAGTTCTCGAAAATGAAACCCAGAACAGAGAATGGTTATGACAAAAAAATGTCCTAATTTAAGGGGTAAGCCCTATTCTTCTATTTATTTTTGTTATAATAAAATGTCCCACCCCAATCATCAATAAAGCCCAAACAAAAAAAACATAAAAAGATATTTTCCCTCCTATTGAAATTTACATTTGTGATGCTTGCCTTCAAGTCAAAATTTATAGTTTGCAATCTCGATTTGTTATTTTTGCTTATGTCTCATAAATGGACAAATGTAATTTGCATCGCATCATATTAATTTAGTGAATGTAATATGTTACATTTAATTGATAGATATTAGTAATAAAGCAAGATTTTATAGTTTATGGCCCTTGAAATAAATTACATTGATTTTTCTACAATAAATAAAAACCAAAGACAAAAAATTGAAGAAGTATATAGTTTCCACAAGCATCCGAAATTGGAACGAAAACTAGTGGTTACTGCTTTTCCCAAAACCAGTTCTAGTTCCTAATTTTAGGCGCAAGTACCCGAAACTACTCACCCCTAGTTCATTAGTGGGATTTGAAATATAACTTATTGAGGAATTCAATCCTAACACTAGGTTAAGATCTCATTGACCTCTTTTATTATACTTTATTGACGTATTTGGCTACAGTTTTTTATATACGTATGCGCAATCTAATGGTCATTGAAACCTGGAATGGCAGAAATGCTATGGCAAGCACTAATGAGTCTTACAAACTATATAATTTTTGAAAGATAGGCGAGCCACACGTGCATGGCTTGCTAGAGGCACATTAGTAACAGTTACCAGTTGACCTTCCCCTAATCCCCTTTCACGCCTAACTATTGCTTATCTATCTCTTATCACCAAATTCTTCTTCCTTCTAAATGCCCAGAAATGATTTTCAACTTTCTACGCAAGCACAACTATGGAAACAAGCAAAGTGCGGGAAACAACACAAGTTGAAGGACCGTCATGGGTAGATCATCGGAAGAGAGGTCTCAAAAAGGTGTAGCTGTAGGCATGTCTAGTGAATCCAAAAGCTTTACCCAGCCCGCTTGAACCAAACTCTTTTGCTTGGTGTAAGAAAGGTGGCATGCAAGTTTTTTTTTTTTTAAAAAAGCAATATCGTCATTTGCAACAACGACAAGGAAAGTTTGAAGATCTCGGTGTAGTTCGACATGCAAAGAGGGAGATTGAGTCTGAATGCCCTGCACTTGCACTGACATGAGATATACCAAAAGGCTATTTGGAAAGAGTCATGAGTTTGTGTTCTAACAAGCGTTCACTTTACTATTCTAGGTTTGTATAAAATTAGGATGCCACACTGCCAACTCCTTTGGATCAATCGTGACACCACTTTTTACTTGCTTGTTATTATCTTTATATATATATATATATATATATATATATATATAGATATATATATATATATATATAGTATATATGTGTGTGTATATATATATATATATATATATATATATATATATTATATATATGTGTGTGTGTGTGTGTGTTGTGTGTGTTGTGCGTGTGTGTGTGTGTGTGTGAGAAGACTCCCTCAATATCAATGACAATGTCATTGATTGTTTCAATGTCATAATTCAAGGATATTGGGCGTTTTGAATAGAAAACAAAAACTTAATTTTAGTACATTGAGTTATATCATATTAACTCATCTTGCCTCAGTAGGAATCCAATGTCAAAGTTAGAGTCTCTAATTTTGGTATTAACAAAATCATTTAAAAAAAATGATATATAAGTTATCTTATTTTTTTCTTGAGATACATTGCTATCTTGGAAGGAATTCCTTATTCATGTCTAAATGGATTATATTTTTGCTATGCAAGATCTTGTAAAGACTTTCTTTGATCCAGTTTAAGAAAGTCGTACTAAATCAATCTTGAGTTCATTTCTAAATTATTTTTTATTGTCTTCGGTGAGATCTTTGGAGGTCAAATCAAGGTATTCTCTTAGCAATCAAGATCCATTATTTTCGTTGATCAAGAACCAATTTTGGAAGCACCAAGATTCAAATAAGAGACATTGGATTCTGGATAGAATATGTTGAAGATTTGACAAGTATTGCTCCAATGGTAAGGAAAGTATTAAAATCTATAAAAGACCGAGCTAAAATATATGGCAAGACACAAGAAAGAATTACATCATGAAAAGAGCTCAAGTGCAATTATCTTCAGTACTCTCTTATGTACTTGTTATTCATTTGAATATTTGTAACGGAGAATTATAACAAATAAATTGGGGAATTTACTTGGGTGGCTAGGTATTGAGAAGTCAGTAATTAGTGAGTTTGTTAGGTGAGGTTCCTTGGCCAAGTAAGTTTGGAACGGTAGACAATGTGTGAAGCCAAGGTCATTGGTGTGTACTTCTTAAATGAACAAGAAGTGGAGGTGATTAAAACCTAAAGGAAGAGGTGATTAAAGCGGTGACTACCCTTGTTTCGAACGGTGAACATTGTAAGCATATGTTGTGTTTTGTCCCATTTTAATTCTGCATTTTAATTTTGTTTATTTCTAACATTGGTGAGTAACATTCAAGGTTGTCCTCTTTGACATTGGCTGCATACATTCAAAATACATTGAATTTATTTTAAGCCTTGAATTTTAAGATACCACCATATTTATTCCCCTCTAGAGTGATCTAAAATTGACTTTTGGGACCTTAAATATGCATGGACTTTTGATCCCAAAAACAGCCCAAAAATGATCTGCTCACTAGTACACATTTTCTTCATCATCTTCCTAGCACATTACCCCATCCAATGGCTCAAATTCAACTTTGTGCCAGGAGAAAGGTTGTGGTCCATCATGGGAACATCTTCAATTTGAAACTGATCCAGTTCAAATGCTTCTACAAAAGGGCCTAAATTTACAGCCCCATCATGTGAAGCCTCAAGCTTAATTCTTGTTGTTTTGAGTTCAACTAATGGCCAAAATAAGTTGTTGAAAGAGCCTGACCTGAAGTTGGTGAGTAGGTTACGGAGTAGGCTAGGAAAGGAAGGTCCTAACTATTTAGCAAATTTCACTAAAGAAGGGAAAGGTGTTAGTTTGGCCAATTGTGGGTATAATTATGTTACGGTACGAAAAACATATGTCCTAGGCATCAAGTACCAAGACTATGGAGGCTTTGAAGTCCATCGATGAGGTCACTTGTATGACCGAGTAGACACTTCGCTAACTCCACCCTTAGCTTCGTTCCCCTTGTGATATACCGTTACTATCCAATTGCTTTTGTTTTATCTTTTGGTTTATATATTGGAATCATCCGAAATAAGACTAATGCCACAAATTTATATAAGCTTGTGTTTGTTACCAGCAATTATAATTTCATCAAATTATAATTTGTCATTTCATGCAATTTCTTTTGTGCTATAACTTGTGACTTCCGTTGGGGCTGGCCTTGTAAAGAGCATGATAATGCTAAAAGAAGTAAAAGTAGCTGTGTATCACATCACTAGATAACCTTTGGAAATAGAGAGCTCAACTCCAACGGCAAATTGGATAGGCGAGGCCCAAGGGCAGGAACTTACGGGCATAATATACTCCAGCGGAGGAAAATTAGGAAGCCTCCTATTGTGGTAGAGCACATCTAGGGCTTCAGTGGCTATGATTTCTTGTCGACAATCGACCTCTCAATGAACACAACGATCCAAGGGTCGTGATTATGGGAATTGTTTTAGTTTAGCATTTACCTTGGCCTGTACTGTGGATCTTAAGAAGCTTGTGCCACAGTTCAGAAAAACTTATGAGATGAACTTGGAAGAGGGGGATTTCTCCTCTTCGAGAGCCTTCAATGCCAAAGTTAGAAAAGAAAGCCTATGGAGGAATATAAATTCTAGCTATGGAATTTAGTCTTATCTTTACACTTTAGGGCTCTCCCATGGCTTGTTTACAACCTTGAATTTGGAGCGTTGTGTTGTGTTAAAAATGTACCGCAAGTGCACGGTGCCAGTTGTAGCTAGCAAAGGCAAGTACGGGTCGTGTCCACAGAGAACTTAGTTTCAACCACCGAATCGATTTCTAACACTTAATCTAGGCGAATGTCGAGTGAAGTTGGTTTAACTGATTCTAACTCTATTTGGTCTAAGTCAATTATGAGAAGGGAATCCTGGATTGGGGTTCACCGCACTGTGACGTTCATTGGAAAATAAACTAGGTCGTGTGAATCTGCCTGCAAGATAATTGAAATGGAATTATTACCGGTTTAAAGCATCTACGCCTACTTTCGAAGGTCATTAGACTGATCAAGCTAACCTAGTTATCTACTTTCGTGAAACTAGAATAACAAAACCACAAGATCATGTAATTTCAATTCCCAATTGCACCCCCAACTACTTTCGTGTCAAGTAATTCAATTGCTCACAAAGCTACTCTAAGTAAAGGACCTAACTTTCGTTAGTCTCCTAAACCCTAATTAAGAACATGAATAAAACCCTCTCAGGCAATTCATCGAACACCTGGCATGCTAAGTGAGAATTCAATTATACTCTGGCGTAATTCACAAAAACCTAGAATTAACAATCCAATTTACATCACAGGGGCTACACCCAATCCAAGATTAAGGAATTTAGCCGCTAAACATGATTCTAAACAACATCTCAATCAAGAACATACACATACCAAGAATACGAATACTTGAATTAAGACGTAGAAGAAAAAGAAGAAGAATATACTCTGTATATAATCTGCAGCAGTAATCTACCAAAAGCGTAACCAAATTCAATCCAAAGCTTCGAATTAAAATTGCAATAAAACTAGACCTAGGAACCCTCAAATCGCCCTTTTCGAGAGAGAGGAAAAAGGTAGAATCAAAAAAAAAACTCCCCAATTACAATGCCAAAACAGCGACAAAACAGCGACAACTAAAGTGGCACGGTCGTGCCACTCGGCACGGGGGCCCCGTGCCACTTCTCTGTCTTTAGCTTCTTCCCTTCTTTGGGTGGCACGCTCGTGCCACCTCGCCTGGAGTGACCGTGCCTCTTATTTTAACTCAATATTGATCCTTTTTGCTTCAATTTGGCGCGGCATTAGCTTGTTTTCCTCATTTATTCAAGTCAGGCTCCTGTAAACACAAAAACACGACTTTTAGGCAGATTTGAGATAAACAATGAATAATCGACCTCTAAACTCACAAAATTATACCAGAAACTGGCGAGTTAATAGGTAAAAATCATGCCTAAAAGTGTGTAAAATATAGGTTTATCAACTCCCCCATGCCTATCTCTTGCTTGTCCCCAAGCAAGACTAGAACCAAAAGAGGGAGTCAAGAACCTCTAGCTACTCGCCTCCTCAGGCAAGGCTAACAGTGGATCAGTCGAATCGAACACAGTTGCGCACAGCCAATGGGATAATTTGAGGCATAAATACAATTTGCAAGATTCAGTTCAAATCATTGGAGGACCACACGTTCAAGTCAACACACCGTCGAACCATATCACCCCCTCCCCAATCATGACGCATCCAAACAAGTAGTGGGCTAGTTGGCTTGGTAGTGACTCTCATAGGGGGGGCAATGTAAATGCTCTCCCTCACATGTGTTTAAGATGTAAAGAGGTTCACTCGATTCGCTTCCACTAAAACAATCTACCATAGGCTTGGAGAATTCTCAACTCTCCACCGCTAAAGTGCAAAATACACGACAACAATCAAGAGGACTTCGCAGGGTTGAAATGGGGCTAAGGGTATAGGTAAGAGAGGGACAAACAGTTTGGGAAATGTGGAGCTAAAAGCCATAGCTAGTGAGCAACCAACAATTAAACAGATCACATCGCACTCTCAATGAAATCAAACATACCTAAACCCAATGGACCATCGGGAACGCACTATGCTTAACACGCCAAACACTTTTTTTTTTTTTTTTTTTGAAGAAGATGAAAACAATAAAGCACCTTAAGCAAGAGTGGATAGATGAAGAGAAGAGTTGAAAGAATTACCTCGCAGTCTTGTAATGCTCCACTCAACAGACGTCCACTTGAAGCCAAGGGTTAAAAAATAAAATAAAATATATACAATGCACTACCTATCTATATGCTCTATCCTACATGCAAAAAGAAATAGAAGAAATAAAATAAAAATAAAAATTAATGAAAACTAATGCATGCAAGGATGCAATAAACAGATGGATATGTACAAACCACCACAAACTACAAGCAGTCACCTAGCAGTTGGCGAGCTAACCCCCTATGCCGAAGCTCTTCATTGTCCCCAATGAAAAAGATAGGAAGAGATACAGAACAAGTGGGGAAGGGGGGACAGAAAGCAGTCATTGGGCCCCATCGGGCCCAGGGGGAGGCCAAAAGGACGGGGGAAAGGGATAGAAATGGGTGGAGCTACCCTGGTCAAAGGGTAGAGTGGATGAAGAACCTGCCGGGGCGCCAAGGAAAGAGCGAAAACGCTCCTCCATCCGCGGAATCGTCTCGGACTGACGCCAAAGCAATTCGTTCATCCGACGCCTTTCCGCAGACTCACGGGCCTCGCGAATGGCCCGCTCCTCCTCACGCTGAAGCCGCCGCAACTCCCTCTGCTCCTGGCGGTCAATATAACCGCGAAAATGGCTCACCCCCTCCTCTATGGAATCCATGCGCCCAGAAATGCGCTGGATATCACGGCTCATGCCACTAAAACCCTCTCTAAGACCCGATACCTCCAGTTGGAGGTTTGAGAAAGACTGAAGGAACGTGGGGTCAAGCGGCATATAAGATGCGGAGGAGGAGGACCCACCCATGGAAGGAGGGAATGGTGGGTGAAGGGGTGGTGGTGGTGGAATAGGCTCATGGGAGGTAGGAGCTCCACTATCCTCGGCTGTAGCCTCGGGAGCCTCAGCGTCCTCGTCACTCTCCCCCGCACTCTCCTCGCCTTCCTCTCCCTCATCTAAATCCAGATCAACGGCCAACTGCTCCTCGCTGGGAAGAACAGTGGCCCTAATGATGCGCCCGTCGCAATTCCAGTTTCTTTTGTTTGCTATTGCGGTGCGCTGAGGATTGGGAAGGTTGAAAAGGATGGTCTTATGGTGGGGGTACCGAATAGTGTCATCTATGGTATCTATGATATGCATATGATGCAGGGTACCAAGGTCGAGGTGACCACCTAAAAAGTGAAACTCGAGAGAAGAGAGTCTCGAGCTGTAGCCTAAAGCAATAGCAATGGTGGTAACGGTACCGCCAACGCTAAGGACGCTTCGGTTGCTAGGTTTGGCCACTTCCGCCAGGTGGCGGATAATGAAGGCCCCCGTATCAATAGGGGGACTGGACAGGGCGCACCAAATAATAAATAATTCAGCCTTACGACACCCATTCTGGGTATCGTTTCGGCTGAAAATAATGTTAGCGGTAAGGCGCTGAAGGTACCATAAGTTGACATTACAAATGTCGGTAGCCTTCGCCTGTCTAGGGTCATAGACCCTAAGTCTCCCCCACCTATCATGATAGTCCTTCCGTTTGGAGCAGGTAATGCTCAACCAAACGGGGTCAGGGCGCCATAACGAGGGCACATCGCGATATGCCCCGTTGGCCACCGGGAGCCGCAAAAGGTCGTTAAACATGCGCAGACTCATCCGGTGATCGACGTTAAACATCCTAAAGCTAATGGCGACCTCCTGACCATTGTAACGACCATCCCAATCAATACTCAAGGCACTCAAAAACTCAACCATGAGTCGATCATATGAGGCATACTGCATGTTTAGATAATCAGACCAGCCTAAACGACCAAACAAAACCAACATGTCATCTAACAGGCCTAGAGTTCGTAATGAGTCAGCATGAAAGAATTTTTGTTCACTAGCATATCTAGTGACTAATGACTCGTAACGGGCCTTTTGTGCATCAGAAATAAATTGCAAACCTCGGGTACTAGCAGGTAATACAAGAGGAAAAGCATCTTTTGTACCTTTCGCCGCAGTAGGCGCAGTGGATGACGTTGCTGCTCTAGATGACTTCTTGGGGGCAGATGGACCCGCAGAGGACTCCCCAATTCGCTTCCTTCCCATTTTTGCCCAAATTGCAGATCTGAACTCGAAAGGAGGTGAGGATGGTGGAAATGGGGTCAATTGCGCTCTCTACAGCCTTAAACCTCAACAATGGAGGTTTTGGGGTTTTAGAGAGAGAAAGTTGAGAATGGGTATTGAGAAGAGAGGGAGATGAAAAAGGGAAGGGGGTTGAGGGGGGGGCGCGACGACGCCGGCAAGAGGGGCGGCCGGCTGGTGGTGGTCGCCGGGTGGTGTGAGAGTGAGGTTGGGGCGAGTGAGGAGAGAGAGAGAGAGCTGCGTCGAGGAGAGAGAAACAGCGCCGAGGAAAGGAAGGAGAAAGAGAGGAGGAGGAAGAAAAGAGAGTCGGTTTTCGCTGAAATTTAAGGTGGCACGGTCGTGCCTACAGGCACGGGGTGACCGTGCCACGCCTCGAATTTCAGCTGTAATTTATTGGGGCAGCACGGTCGTGCCCAAAAGCACGGTTTGACCGTGCCGTTTTTCTGCCCGGCGTGCTTCTCTTCCTTTATTCGTCTTTTTTTTTTTTTTTTGGGTTGAAAGAGAATCGTGGCACGGTCGTGCCGTAGAGCACGGTCACACCGTGCCGTATCCCTGCTTCTGCGTTCCTCCCCCCTTTTTTTTTGGTTCCTTTTCAAAAGCAGTAAAGCTTGGGTTGCCTCCCAAGAAGCGCTTATTTTAGGTCTTTAGCTTGACCGGAGATGACGCCTAGGCAGACGCCATAGGAGTTAGGTCGTACGAGACCTTACCTTCAATTGGTTCTCCAGCAACATAAGGCTTAAGCCGGGAACCGTTCACTTTGAATGACCCCGTGCCATCCATACCGATCTCAACAGCGCCATAAGGGTATACCTTTAGCACTGTGAAGGGACCCGACCATCGGGAGCGAAGCTTCCCAGGAAAAAGCTTCAATCTAGAGTTGAAGAGGAGAACCAGATCACCTTTCTGAAACTCTCGCCTATTTATGAACCGATCATGCCACCTTTTTACTCGTTCCTTATAGAGCCTCGAATTCTCACATGCGTCAGACCGAATTTCCTCCAGCTCATTCAGTTGTAGCAGCCTTTTCTCCCTCGCCGATTTCAAGTCGAAATTAAGGTGCTTGATAGCCCAATAAGCCTTATGTTCCAGTTCTACGGGGAGGTGGCAAGGCTTGCCATAGATAAGGCGAAAGGGGGTGGTACCTATAGGAGTCTTGAAAGCCGTGCAGTAGGCCCAAAGAGCGTCATCAAGCTTATCCACCCAATCCTTTCGCGATCGCGTAACTGTTTTCTCCAAAATGGCCTTGAGTTCACGATTTGAGATTTCCACTTGGCCACTAGTCTGGGGGTGATAGCTGAGCCCAAATTTGTGATGCACCCCGTACTTCTTCAGAAGGGCTTCCAACCTTTTCTCTACAAAGTGTGGGCCATTGTCACTGATTATGACTCTCGGGACTCCAAAACGCAGAAATATAATCTTCTTGAAAAATTTTGCTACGACCTTGGAGTCATTAGTGGGACTAGCGACGGCTTCCACCCATTTGGAGACATAATCCACAGCGACAAGGATATATTTGTGGCCTCTCGAAGACGGAAAAGGTCCCATGAAGTCGATGCCCCAAACATCGAAGATCTCCACTTCAAGGATAAAGTTGAGGGGCATCTCATTCTTCCTAGATAGATTCCCTGTCCGCTGGCGGCGGTCACATGCTCGGACATAGGCATTGACGTCTTTAAATAGTGAAGGCCAAAAGAAACCCGCTTGCAGCACCTTAGCGGCTGTCTTGGAGGTGCTAGCGTGGCCCCCGCAAGGTGAGTCATGGCAATGGGAGATCACAGCTTGAATTTCCCCCTCAGGAAGACATCTCCTGATAATCCCATCCTTGCATAACTTATACAGGAAAGGTTCCTCTCAAAAATATGTTTTGGCATCATGGAGGAACTTCTTTCTTTGGTGGTAGGATAGATCACCGGGAAGGACTCCTGTAGCTCGATAGTTCGCGTAGTCGGCGAACCATGGGGTGGATCCCGACTCGATCCCCATGAGGTGTTCGTCGGGAAAGGTATCATCAATAGGGGTGTCGCGGCTCTCAATAAGGAGCCTGGAAAGATGATCGGCCACGACATTCTCGGCCCCTGCCTTGTCTTTAATCTCCAGGTCAAACTCCTGGAGTAGAAGAATCCATCTAATGAGGCGGGGCTTGGCATCCTTCTTTTCAAGAAGATGCTTGAGGGCAGAGGGGTCCGTATATACGATGACCTTGGAGCATAGCAGGTAGGGCCTGAATTTCTCCATTGCAAACACAACTGCCAGCAATTCCTTTTCAGTCGTGGTGTAGTTCTGCTGGGCCTCATCCAGCGTTCTACTAGCATAGTAGATCACCACTGGTTTCTTATCCTTCCTCTGCCCCAAAACTGCTCCCACCGCATGATCGCTGGCATCGCACATGATCTCAAATGGGAGATCCCAATCTGGTGGTTGTATGATGGGGGCAGAAACTAGTGCCTATTTAATCCTGCAAAAAGCTTCATGGCACTCATCAGTAAAGACAAACGGGGCATTTTAGTGAGCAGCTGAGTAAGAGGCTTGGCGATTTTGGAGAAATCCTTGATAAAGTGGCGATAAAACCCCGCATGACCAAGGAAACTCCGCACTCCCTTTACCGAAGTAGGAGGGGGCAACCGCTCAATGACCTCAACCTTAGCTTTGTCCACCTCGATGCCCCTAGCAGAAATGACATGACCTAGTACTACCCCTTCCTGCACCATAAAATGACACTTTTCCCAATTCAGCACTAGGTTGACTTCTTCACATCTATGGAGTACCTTGGTTAAATTTTCTAAGTAAATGGCGAAGGTACCTCCATAAACGGAGAAGTCATCCATAAACACCTCCATGATGTTCTCAATAAGGTCAGAAAATATGGCGGTCATGCAACGCTGGAAGGTGGCTGGGGCATTACATAATCCAAAAGGCATCCTTCTATAAGCGAAGGTACCATACGGGCATGTAAAAGTCGTCTTTTCCTGGTCATCAGGATGGATAGGAATCTGAAAGAAACCAGAATATCCATCCAGATAGCAGAAAAAGGAATGCTTCGCCAACCTTTCCAGCATTTGATCAATGAAAGGGAGGGGGAAATGATCCTTACGGGTGGCCTGGTTTAATCTGCGATAGTCGATGCACATGCGCCACCCGGTAACAGTCCTAGTAGAAATGAGCTCATTTCGCTCATTCTTAATAACAGTCATGCCGCCCTTTTTGGGGACTACCTGGACTGGACTCACCCACTCGCTATCAGAGATAGGGTAGATAATTTCAGCATCAAGCAGTTTGAGGATCTCCTTTTTGACAACCTCTTGCATATTTGGATTTAAACGGCGCTGAGGTTGTCGAGAAGGACGGTGACTGGCATCAAGAAAGATGCGATGCATGCAGAATGTAGGACTAAGTCCCCGAATATCATCAATGCTATACCCAATGGCACCCTTATGCTTACGCAACACATCCAGCAATTGTTTCAATTGAGGTCCATCCAGATTAGCATTGATAATAACGGGAAATTGACGAGAGGAATCCAGAAATTCATACCTGAGATGAGGAGGTAGGGGTTTGAGTTCTACCTTCGGTGGGCTCTCTTCTTCGTCTTGCTTGGAGGTAGGTTCCTCCACACTATGGACCTCATCACAGGACTGATTGAGGAGTCTGGCATACTCCTCCTTCTCACCCGGGCTGGAGGTTGTGACATGACAACCGATCAACGCAGCCTCCAATGGGTCATCCGCAGAGTTTTGGGTAGTGTCCTCCTGGTTGAGGGCTTTCTCAAATATGTCGACTCTACAGCATGAGTTGCCTGAGGAGGGAGAAGCCATCATTTGCGGCAAACTGAACTCTACCTTCTCTTCCCCTACCTGAAGGGAGAGTTTACCGTTCTTGACGTCGATCATGGCTCCTGCAGTAGCTAGGAATGGTCTTCCCAATATAATGGGTATGCGGGAGTCTTCTTCCATTTCCATAACCACAAAGTCGCAGGGAATGAAAAATTTTCCCACTTGGAGTGGAACATCCTCAAGGACACCAATAGGATACTTGACTGAGCGGTCGGCTAGCTGCAGGGAGATGGTGGTGGGCTTTAGCTCTCCCACTTGCAGCTTCTTGCAGATGGAGTATGGCATGAGACTCACGCTGGCTCCAAGGTCGCATAGTGCTCTGCTAATGGTGAGGCCCCCGACAGAACAGGGGATGGAAAAACTCCCTGGATCTGAAAGTTTAGGAGGGAGCTTGTTCTGAATGATAGCACTACACTCTGCAGGGAGTGACACCGTAGCATTCTCGAGAAGTTTTCCTTTATTAGAGAGCAAATCCTTTAAGAACTTGGCATAGGCGGGCATGTCAGTAATAGCCTCCAAAAAGGGAATGTTGATGTGGAACTTCTTAAGCATCTCGAGGAACTTGCTGTACTTGTGCTCCTCCTTAGCCTTTACTAGCCTTTGAGGGTAGGGGACAGAAGGCTTGTAAGGCTTCACATGAGAGGGGGTAGTTTCTGGGGTATCCTCCTTGGGCTTCTCATTCTGGGCCCTCTCACTCATGGCCTCTCTAGGGGCCAACCTAGTGTCATCATCCACAATTTCAGCTCCTCCTCTCTTCTCTTCCCTCATGGGAACTACGGGGCCCTCCAGCTCCCTACCACTTCGCAGTGTAATAGCATTCATCTGACCCTTGGGATTGGTCTCTGATTGACCTGGCAGATGCCCCTGGGGTCTAGACATCTGGTTTACTTGTTGTGCAATTTTGGCAATTTGATTGTCCATCATTTTCTGGTGAGTAGCCATGGAGTCAAATTTGGAGTTCAACTGGTTAACCGACTCACTGAGTACCTCATTAGTCTTTGTCTGAGTAACTATAAAGCGCTCGATGAGGCTTTCTAGGTTGGACTTGGGTTGAGGAGGTGGAGGTTGTTGAGGGGCCGGTTGAGGAGCATGGGCATAGGGAGCCCTATATTGGAAACCAGGAGGTTGAGGCTGGGATTGCGAGGGATTGGATGGCATGGGATTGTTGTTGCGGTAGGAGAAATTTGGATGATTTCTCCAACCGGGGTTATATGTGTTTGAGTAGGGGTTATTTTGTGGGCGTTGGCCATAGGTTTGCATTGCATTGGCATGCTCAACGCCCGGGAAAACAGATTGGCACTCAGCAGAAATGTGGCCTTGAACGCCACATACCTCGCAAAATGCCCCGACCTCAAACATTGCACCCGATGGACTTCCCATTGAACTCCCTGAAGGAGCACCAAGCCTGCCGAATCGCTGCGCCAAGGCATCAACCTTGCTAGCTAGCAAGTCCACAGCGTCGACCCCATAAACCCCGCTTGCCTTCTTGGGGGCTGCCCTTTCGTTGGACCAGTGATAATTATTTGCGGCCATATCTTCCAGTAGGGTCTTGGCCACCTCAATGGACTTCCCCATCAATGCCCCACCAGCAGCAGCATCAATTGACATCTTCAAAGACTGATCCAAACCATTGTAAAAAGTTTGGATGAGGAGCCAATCAGGGACTCCATGGTGTGGACACTGGCGCTGTAAGTCCTTAAATCGTTCCTACGCCTCATATAAAGATTCGCTGTGCAGCTGGGCAAAGGAAGTGATGTCGGCTCGCAGCTTGGCCGTCTTCCCAGGTGGGAAGTATTTGCTCAGGAAGGCTTTAGAGAGTGCGTCCCAGGTAGCAAAAGCATTGGGCTCCTCATTTTGGAGCCAATCTCTGGCTCTATCCCGCAGAGAGAAAGGGAAGAGCCTCAGGCGGATGGCGTCGGTGGGGACCCCATTGAGTTTAATGGTATCACACTTCGCAAGGAAATTGCGAAGGTGCATGTTGGGGTTCTCAGAAGGGTGCCCACCAAACTGGTCTCGCTCCACCAACGAGATTAGGGCCGGGCGCAACTCGAAGTTATTCACCTCAACCGGCGGGTTCACTATAGATGAGGTGATACCCGACGACTGAGGCATTGCATAGTCCCTTAGGACGCGGTTGCCTGGCGCCGCCATTGTAGATTCTGCCTGTTTCTTCTTTCGTGCGCCGCTTTGCTTTCGAGCAGTGGCTTCGATTTCAGGATTCAAGGGAAGCAAGTGGTGACTCCCCTGACTGCGCCTGTGCATACAAAGCCAAAACTATACCAAGCGTAAACAGGCTCAAGCAAGAGTAAAAACAAGCAAAACGGAGGAAAAAGGGAAAGGGCAAAAGAAAAAGAAAAAGGAAAAGCCTAATCTCAAGCGTTTAAAATCGCTTTCGATGTTGAAAACAAACAAGTTCCCTGGCAACGGCGCCATAAACTTGTTGTGTTAAAAATGTACCGCAAGTGCACGGTGCCAGTTGTAGCTAGCAAAGGCAAGTACGGGTCGTGTCCACAGAGAACTTAGTTTCAACCACCGAATCGATTTCTAACACTTAATCTAGGCGAATGTCGAGTGAAGTTGGTTTAGCTGATTCTAACTCTATTTGGTCTAAGTCAATTATGAGAAGGGAATCCTGGATTGGGGTTCACCGCACTGTGACGTTCATTGGAAAATAAACTAGGTTGTGTGAATCTGCCTGCAAGATAATTGAAATGGAATTATTACCGGTTTAAAGCATCTACGCCTACTTTCGAAGGTCATTAGACTGATCAAGCTAACCTAGTTGTCTACTTTCGTGAAACTAGAATAACAAAACCACAAGATCATGTAATTTCAATTCCCAATTGCCCCCCCAACTACTTTCGTGTCAAGTAATTCAATTGCTCACAAAGCTACTCTAAGTAAAGGACCTAACTTTCGTTAGTCTCCTAAACCCTAATTAAGAAAATGAATAAAACCCTCTCAGGCAATTCATCGAACACCTGGCATGCTAAGTGAGAATTCAATTATACTCTGGCGTAATTCACAAAAACCTAGAATTAACAATCCAATTTACATCACAGGGGCTACACCCAATCCAAGATTAAGGAATTTAGCCGCTAAACATGATTCTAAACAACATCTCAATCAAGAACATACACATACCAAGAATACGAATACTTGAATTAAGACGTAGAAGAAAAAGAAGAAGAATATACTCTATATATAATCTGCAGCAGTAATCTACCAAAAGCGTAACCAAATTCAATCCAAAGCTTCGAATTAAAATTGCAATAAAACTAGACCTAGGAACCCTCAAATCGCCCTTTTCGAGAGAGAGGGAAAAAGGTAGAATCCAAAAACTCCCCAATTACAATGCCAAAACAGCGATAAAACAGCGACAACTAAAGTGGCACGGTCGTGCCACTCGGCACGGGGGCCCCGTGCCACTTCTCTGTCTTTAGCTTCTTCCCTTCTTTGGGTGGCACGCTCGTGCCACCTCGCCTGGAGTGACCGTGCCTCTTATTTTAACTCAATATTGATCCTTTTTGCTTCAATTTGGCGCGACATTAGCTTGTTTTCCTCATTTATTCAAGTCAGGCTCCTGTAAACACAAAAACACGACTTTTAGGCCGATTTGCGATAAACAATGAATAATCGACCTCTAAACTCACAAAATTATACCAGAAACTGCCGAGTTAATAGGTAAAAATCATGCCTAAAAGTGTGTAAAATATAGGTTTATCACGTTGAAAGCTATTCCCTCTGTCTCATATTCTTTGTCAAAAACATTCTTCAATCTAGTTATATCATTGTCAAAGTTTACTTTTTCAAGACTTTAAGAGCATTCTTAGTGAACGTTTTAAATTTTGGAACTTCATCCTATCACATTAGTAAAAATTCTATCTTTTAGAGCTTATTCCTTCACTTCTCCAAGTTTTATGAGGAAAGACAAAAAAATAACAAAAGGATAAAAAGTTGGAGCTCGAGTTGAAATTGCAGGTAATTTTGAACTGCAGGGCCAGCTCAAGAAAAAAGATTATACAATTGACATGTGGTACTGGGGCCCACTAGGTGGAACGTACGTTTCATGGTTGGGAGTGCTCTAATATTGTTTATTGGTTAAAACCCCATTTCAACATTGAAAATGCATTAGATATTTATGTTTGCACCTTTCCTAGAGTCAGCTATAAATAAGGAGTGGAGGAGTATTTCTTAAGATGGGATTATTCCACCACCCTCAAAGTTTGGATTATTATATTTCGAAAACTATTTATGATATAGATATTATCCCTTAATGTGTTTTGTCTCTCTAGATTTTTTCCCCTTCATAAATTACTTCCTTGAAAAAAAGAAAAATAAAAACAGGAAAGAACCTAAAAGACTTTGGCCCTATTTGGCAAACAACTGTTAACTGTTAGTTGTTAGCTGTTTGTGTTAGCTGTTAGCTGTTTGAATTAGCTGTTTATATTAGTTGTTTGAATTAGCTATTTTTAGAAAAAGTGTTTAGTAAAAACTAGCTGTTTCTAAAAAATATGTTGTAAATTTTCATTTATGCCCTTATTTATGAGTTAGTTTTTAATGAGATGTATGTAATTTTTCCAAACTTATAGATAATTATGTAATTTTCACAAAAAAACTCTTCTCAAAAGGCTAATGAGAATAGCTTTTTCAAAAGGAGTTTTTAGAGCCAAACAGCTATTGTAAACAGCTCTTTGTTCTTGTTTGACAAACAACTGTTAGCTGTTAACTGTTAGCTATTTATGTTAGTTGTTAGCTGTTTGAATTAGCTGTTTATATTAGTTGTTTGAATTAGCTGTTTTTAGAAAAAGTGTTTGGTAAAAACTAGCTATTTTTAAAAAATATGTTGGTAAATTTTTATTTATGTCCTTATTTATGAATTAGTTTTTAATGAGATGTATGTAATTTTTTCAAATTTATGGATAATTATGTAATTTTTACAAAAAACTCTTCTCAAAAAGCTAATGGGAATAATTTTTTCAAAAAGAACTTTTTGGAGCCAAATAGCTATTGTAAACAACTCTTTACCAAACATCCATTAACTGTTTGATTTAGTCAAAACAGCTAAAATCCTCCCAAACAGCTATTTTTTTCCAAACAGCTGTTGTTACCAAACACCCTCTTTACCAAATACCTATTAGCTGTTTGACTTGATCAAAACAGTTAAAATCCTCCCAATCAGCTATTTTTTCTCAAACAGCTGTTGTTACCAAACACCCCCTTTGTGTGTGTCTTGCTGCGAAATTAGATACCTTGAATGCTTTAGTCAATCTACTTTTACTTGTGCGAGCAATTCGTTGAACTCACAAGTCTTGCCTTCTCAATTTCTTAGTAAAGCCAAAAAGTCCTGTATATCTAAAATTTTTCCAGCACCAATACATGTCCAACTCTTCATCCCTATATTCTCCTGAAGTTGCACCACTGCTCGTAAGCACAATCATCTTCATCATCTTCCTCACCTTTCTAGCCTACTACCGATCCGAACGGCCTAGACTCAAACTGCCACCCGGGCCGACAACATGGCCGGCTCTAGGCAACCTTTATGTGCTCAAACTGGTCCTCTTCCGGTGCTGCCACGAATGGGCCCAAATGATTGGCCTAATCATGTGAGTTTGGTATGGCTCAAATCTAGACATTGTAGTTTCAAGTTCAAAGTTGGCCGAGGAAGTATTGTAAGGACCATGATCATGCATTGGCCAATCGTTACAGAATAAAATCTCAGGTTAAATTTACTAAAAATGGGTTGGACCTTCCTTGGGCTGATTATGGGCCTCACTATGTCACTGTGATGAAACTGTGCACTTCTGAACTGTTTAACAATGAGAAAATTGAGGCCTTCAGGCCTATCAGAGAATATGAAGTTGGTGCCGTTATTGAGTCCATTTATAGAGATTGCACAATCTTTATTGGTATATTTCTTCTTTTCTACATTTTCATGCTTTATTTTAATATTTCAATTGATACTAATTAGGGTATGCTCTTTATGAATTGGAACCGAAGATGGGATAAATGAATTTTTTCGATGTGAGTTGAAGCTGGTTGATGGTGGTAAATCTGAATTGACCAACGAAAAGAACAGGGCCTAAGTGTTGCTGTACAACTCTTCGTTTTTGCAGGAGAGAACTGTGGGGCAGGCACGATAACCCTGAGGAAGTACATTGGGAAGGTGGCATTGAACCACATAACTAGGCTAACATTTGGAAAGAGGTTCCTCAACCGAGAAGGCAAAATGGATGAACAGGGGCAAGAATTCATGGATATATTATATGAGACGAGGACCATTAAGAGGGTAAATGTTGTGGTCAAGTGTACTTCTTGGCTTCAATGGATTTGCCTTCCCTATGATCAAGCCTTTGACAAGCACATAGATCGCCTCAATCGATTTGGCAAGGAGATCCTGGAAGAGGATAACAATTGCCATTTTGTTCATGCTTTGCTTTCTTCCAAGGCCAAGAATGATCTTAGCCAAGACACCATGATTGGACTCCTTTGGGGACGTCATTCCCTTCTTAGAATGCAAAGGTGATCCAAACCTAATATAATGATCTAGATTCTAGAAGTATATTTATACGTTCAAAATCATGAATATGGTAACGTTAAGTTAATCATACTTTCTTGTTAGCCTCACTGAACTACTAACAAAACCAAACATGATCAAAATCGAATTTTGTAATAATCCGACCCTAACCCATATTTATTTATTTAAATCATATTTATTTATTTAATTATTCATGTTTGTTCATTTAATTTATCATGTTTATGGATTTAATCACTCATGATTATTTGTATAACCAAATCGTGTTTATTAATTCAATTACACTCAATTTATATGTTTACCGAATTACCTTATGTCATTTAAATTTTTCATTTTTATTTATCGTATTTAATCATCCTGGTTATAGGATATTTCATTTGGGTCCCATTTTGCAATTCAAGTTTCATTGATGGTTAATTCAAGTTTTATTGATTAATTAAATATCGAGTAAATTGATAGTAGGCCTCAATAATTATAGTTTAAGAAATTATTATTATTATCATTATTACTATTATTGTTATTATTGTTATTATCATTATTATTATTATTATAACCTTACAAAAATTAAATTCTGACTTACGCAAAAACATTGTCGTTATGAAGCGTTTTATTTCCGAATCCAACTTTTTTTGGCCCAATTTGAAACCCAACAAGTTTGCTTATTAACCTACATAATTACCATGATTAAGCTTAATCATGGTTAGCCCAAAAAGGTTAATTTACTAGTTAAAAAGAGCCAAGAGTTAGATTAGTCAAAATAAATACAAATCAACCCAAAAACTCCACTTTGTCTCTCCTCTCTCTCTCCCCCCCCCCATGGCAGCAGTTCCAGCCACTCTCTGGCTGTTTTCTGGCCAGTTTTCTGGCTACCTCGATGACCCCCAACCCCGCCGACATTCTAGTACCACTAACCACCATCCTCCATCATCAAAACCACTAAACATCAGCTCCATCTCTACTTTTCCTTAAGTAAAGTGAGTAATCTTGAAACTTGATCTTGTTGGTTTTGCTTTTTACTTTAATTTTGATTCTTGTTTTGATATTTGTGATCTTTGATCATGATGTTTTGATAAGAAATAAGAGTTATTTTGGTGTTGATCATGGTGGAGTTGAGCTTGAATCATGCTAGGGTTTAGGGGTGATCATGTTCATGCAAGTTTAAGTTAAAACCACGTTTATGGATTGATTTGTATTTAATTTTATAATCTTTAGTTTTATTGATGATTATGGTGATGTTTTTGGTGATTTGGAATGATTTCAAGTGAAGATTTGTGTAAAAAGAGAGGAAAAAGTTAAAACAATGAGGGCTGAAAATTTTTTAAAAAAGGACAGACTTAGGATTAAACTAGTAATGATCGGGCCATGGAAAAATTATGATTTTTAATGGGTGGATAGTTTAGTGTGTTAGCTTTTAAATGGCATTTGAATCACTTCAATCCGAGGTCTTTAGAAAAAGTTATGGTCGTTTTACCAAAATAATGTAGAATGGACCAAAAACTAACACACTTGTGCTTTAACCCCATTTTGGGAACCCTATTGTGGGAATCATATTTTGTATTGTTAAATGAAAGTTTTTCAGGACTTCTTTATATTGGGGTTTTAGGTCTTCATTTGAGGTTTAGGGTGAAAGTTATGAAATTTTGAAGTGAACTGACCTTCTTTGGTGCAAATTGGGCTATTATTACAATTTCTGTGCAGAGTATACTTGGAGAAAAATTTCAGAAAATTATACTGTAGATTGTCCATATTATTTTCAAATTTTCTATAAGATTTCATGAATTTTTTGTTGAGTATTTTGAGTTTGGTGATTTCTAGAAGCATTTTGAGTTATTGTATAAAGAGCAATAATAAAGATTACGTGAAATTAATCATACACTCATTTCGTGTATTTTAGGCCAAGTAAGGTCATTTAAGGAGGAAATGAATATTTATGGACTTTCATGGAGCTTTTAGTTTGATTAATGAGAAAGAAGAAGACAAGCATACAATTTGGGAGCTTATTTACGAGCTCTTAATCATTTATGGATTTTACAAAGAAAATACCAAGTTTAGTGAGCTTAATAGCTTCTATTGAGTTCAATGATTCATTTGGGATAAAATTCTATGTCTAATGGATTTATAAATGAAATATGAGAAGCAGGGAGAGTTGTGACTCAGAAACCATATTTATCATACTAAGTTTTTACACTTTATGTATTTTAAACTAAGATATATCTCTCTTGACATCAAACCTTTATTTCTTACTCACTTCAGAATGTATCAAATGTATTTATCAAGCCAATCTAGTGTACTTACTGTTATCTTGATCCAAGTTATACATCAGTGAGCCTTAAATCCGTATCAGCAACCTATTTCAGAAAAGACCATAGCCACTCTCTCTATTGTCACCATCAAGGCTTTTTCCTTTGTAATGTCATTTATCTCATTGTGGACTATTTTACTTTAATTTACTTTATATCAAATTTAATTGCTTTTATTAATTCAGTTTTGAAGTTATATTGAAATACCCAAGTTATGTACACCATTTTATTACTCAATTTCTATTATACATACTTTTACTTACTCAATTATGTGAGTGAGGATCATTTACTGACTACACATATCTACAATGATATTTATGAAACAGAGTCGAGGCCTAGTTATCGTTCCCTATTATGCATAAGTGTTATCAAGTCAGAATATATTTATCAAGTCAGATGACATTTTTAAAGACTCAAGGTATGTCCATTGCCTGTATCTTTAGAAAGTAGGACATGTTTATTAAATTACAACTCTTAATGAGTTTATCAATGAATCAGTTTATACAATGATTTTCCATTTAACTTATGACCCGTCAGTTATCATCTATAAGACATCAGTCCATCATTTACCCATGCGGCTTCAGGCCAACTCTTGATCAGATTGGTAGGTGTACACCTATGTATAGATCATATCGTTGTAATTTGTAAGGGGATTCACATCCAGATAATAATGAGTAATTCAGTTTCAAATTACTTTTACTTTCATTGTTATTGCGAACTAAATGAATTACAAAAGCGGATACCCATCAACAGTGTTTCTATGTTCATTTTACAATACAGGAATGAATGTACTGAGTTTTTGTTCATATTTTCAAATTATTTTCATGTTTTCTATTTTAGGTGATGAAGTATCACATATTTCTCTATTTAGCAAGCCCTTTTTCGAAGACATCAAATGCTCACAGTGGATTCAGTATAGCATGAATGTTGGGATCGACCTCAGGGTCAACTTTGGTCTATGCTCAATATACTTGTGTAGTGTGAGTGGAGTTAGCAAATAGTATGATTAAGTCAACAATTGTATTGAAGTTGAACTATTATAGACTTTGGTCTTAGAGTGTTTCAGTTTGATAGATATTGTTATTTGAACATGAGTTGTAAGATCAAATGGTTTCAGTGAGCATTGTCCTTTTCAGGACGGCAATAGCACCCTCTATCATTAAGTCCTCCGCTGTAGTTTTTCCGTGATTGATATCATTAGCATTTTGGGGGCGTTACAGATTTGGTATCAGAGCTAAGGTACTAAGAGCCATTGTGAGCTATCAAGTGTTCATAAGTTAGCTATCAAGGTGTGTATGAGTTATGTTCGACCAGTTAAATGAGCTATTGACTACAAGTTCATATGCATAGGCATATATGGAGGAATCATTTTCATTTGGGTGACCCAATCATTTGGTAATATCCTGAGATTCAAGCATTAGCAAAGTGGAGTGTGGAACCATTTGGATGACCTGTTAGTGAAGCATACTCTCATTTATCCGGGAGTTGTATTGTATGTTTCATTTCTCTCATTTGTTTAAATTTTTGCAATCGTGCACTCCGGGTGTGTGACCCATTGAGTTATGAACTCTGGTGTGTCGCCATTAAGCTATTGAATTGCTTCTCTCCATTTCAGGTATGTATAGTAAGGCTTTAAACCTGAATTTTAGTCAGTTTTTAGGCGGAACTCTGTCCGTTTTCCCCCAGGATTTGAGAGTCTTATTGAGGTGTGTTAATATATGATTGAAACCCAATGTGGGGATGCCATTTGTAACTTCTTAAGGGATTAATATAGTGTTAAGTTAGATGTAAATCTCTAGATGAGGAAATATCTTGTGGGGCAATATCTTCGAGGAGAACCAGTATGAGATGAACACTACAATGAGTGCTTATGTATGGTGATAACAATTAGTAGCTTAAGGTGTGCTACTTGGCATTATGTGTGTGGTACAAGTAAGATTAAGCTGCCATGTATAGGAATTATCTGGTCTTGACACTAAGACCTTACCTCATCAATGCTCCCATTACTTCCTATGATTGACTTATTTCTGCCCTAGCCACCTTGAATTATTCAGAGACATCATTTCTTTGTCACTAACACTCTCTTAATTTGTAATGGAGTGTTTATGAAAAAAAATATCATATGTGGTCTGTGGGAAGACCTTTAAACACATCTGAGCAACCTTTCTTATAGGCAATTCAAACCCTGACAATCATAATCGTTTAATTCTTTATTTATATAATGAAGCCTATAATGACCCCCGATATACATTACTGTGTGATTTGCAGTTCTTCTTAAGCATATTTAACCTATTCTACTTACAATTCAACTATCACTATGTTCATATTTTTACTATCGTCTACTTTAACTCCTTGTTTTCATCTGGACACTATTCACTTATTGCTTACAAAACCTTTGGTTGCTTCAGACCCATTCATCGAACGTCTTTTCAACAATTAAATGTATCCATATTGTTCGTATTTCTATAGCACTGTAGCGTTATGTTGGCATAGTACTCTATGGCCGTGACTGCATGTCGTTACTCAAGTTATTTTGATAATCCTTTTTTCACTAATACAACCTATCTTATTAATAATAAAAAATGATTTGTACTATTTTCATTTTCAGTAGTTTTGAAGTGTATATGCCTACCCAAGACTTCCATTTACTGTAAAATGTGTTATTGATGGGTGTCATCATGTTCAGTCATAAGGCTAACTCTTTCATCTTAACGTATTGCCCTTTCAAACACCAGATGAATAAAATTTTCCTTCTGGTACTGTTGACCCTTATCTTCATCATTTTACTCACATACAGATACCGTATGACTTTTCAAAAGCCGTTTTGGTAATTTGTTACATTTCTTCACCTTCATTACTTAATATTCCCTCTCAACTTCTTAACATCGTTCATTTACTTTACTATCATGACCATCATGAATAAACCGCATGTCTTGTATATGCAGGATATTTATATGCCTCTCTTTCATTACGAATATTCGTCCTTTCATTCATTCAGCTTACATGTCTATCCTTTATAACCAATAAAGAAATATCTTTGCAAGAGTTCATGGTGTGGTTGCACCTCTGTACACTTTAGATCGTCCCCCTGTCTTTTAAATTTACTGAGACCCGTAAGTAGTTGAATGCGTTATCTTTTATAAATATGCCCCTATTAGTGTTGCTGGAAACATATTCATTGGGCATTCAATCCAGTTTGATTGGCAGACATTGTTGTCATTATAGGGATGAACTGATTGTGTATTTATAGAATATGACTTGTAAAGATCTTAAGGTTAGTTTGAGAAATATGGAAAGACTACATGTGTGTTTATATGGACTAAGAGAAGAAAAACCCTATTTCCGCCCTAATTACATTGTGTAAGTAAGTGAGTTATCGTGTCAGTAATGCACTGAATATTAGTGATATGCCAACATACTTGATATATACATATTCATAATTACAGCTTGTGAGTTTAGAGATGTTTCATCTGAGAACTTTCAGGACTGTTTTCCCCTAAAAAACATTAATTTTCAGATCAACCTAGTTCTAGGTACTTAATCCATTTTCAGAGCCTCTATCACATGACCCCCAGCAAAGTTCAAGGAGTAAAAGATTTAGTAAAATGAGTTTTTACAAAAGGGAGTTATTTGACCAAGTGTGTCACCGTGGGAAACCCTAGTTTTATATGTGTGAAGAAGGAAGGCAGAACCTTATGGTTGTGTATTGCATACAGAGAGTTGAACAAGATCGCTATCAACAACAAGTGCCCTATACCTTGGATAAATGATTTATGAGATTAACTGCCAACAACAGAAGTATTTTCTAGGAATGATTTGAGGTCCGAATATCAAACCTAAACCATGCAACCACAGTTTATCTTTTGCAAGAATGCCTTTTTATAATAATTCTTGAAATTATTTGCTTGTCTCATCTTCAAAACTTGATACTATCCAATATTATTTAATCTTCCTTGCATTGCAACTCGATATTTCCTATTAGCGTGATCTTCCATATCTTTGCAAACCCATCGTTAAATGTGCAATACACTTTTTATTCGACCTTATATAGTTGTCAACATTCCAGTGCTCTCGACCTTCACCATCTTTATTTCATGATTATGAGATGTAGTTCATTCTGTTGAGAGTTGATTCACATATCTACCTTACATCTTATTTATTCATAAGGATAAGCTTGTATAACTTGTTCTAAATTCATAATGTAATTTAACTCTGATTGGTGTGGATGATTACAATTGTCATAATCCCCCTACTCTCTTTATCTTGAACTTAAACTTCCACACATATATCTTACATTCTGATAAATAAACTTCTGCATTCTCTATTTAATCTTATCGTTATACTCGAATTGACTTCATATGAGTAAAGGCATGTTCCCATTGTAGCTTGCTCAATCTATTTATCTATCCATTGGCACTTTGCTCATCCAATCCATTTATCTATCTATTATACTTTGCTTGTCCAATCTATTTGTCTATCTGTTGCACTTTGCTTATCCAATCTATCTATCTATTTAGTACATATTGCTTATCCGATCTATCTATTGTACTTATCTTATTGTTTGTGGCTATAAATTCACCTAGTTGAAGCTCAATTGCTTGTCATCTTGTTTTTAATTTATTAGTTAAACCCAAGTATAACCATGTCATCCTTCTCCTTGGTTGATTATTTATTGGACCCTTTATGCTCCATATTTATAAACCACAATTCTTGTGGCATTATATTTCAGAATTCATGATACAGTTATGGTTATCTTTATTTTAACCACCCCATGATAATCTCTCCTTTATTATCCTTTTCTAATCTCATTGTTCATTTCTTTTGTATGCAATGATTCGCTTTGCTAAGAATTTTGTCACTCTCATCCCTAACCATAGTCATTTCATTGCCAATTATCGACTAGAAGTAGATCCTTGAGTAGTCTGATGAGGGGAGATCATGTGATGCATTAGGAATATCAGATGAGGATATTTTGATAAGGGCATAATCTCAAGCACTATCTAGTTATATTGAAGTGAGCCAGAAGAAACATTAAGTGTAAGGTCAAAGCTAACCCAAGCAAGCATTAAGAGGGAAAATTCAAGTATATGTTGAGGTGATACAAGGTTGACAAAAGAGTTGTGCTAGCAAAACCAAAAAACAACCAAAGTCTCAGATGGGTTATGAAGTATTTCAAAAGGCTTTTCTAATCAAGGTAGTAAGAGACCGACTATTCAAGGATAATTAGGGACTAGTTACATGGGGCCTTATGATTCACTGAAAGGTTAAATCCTGTAACTTGTTGACTGCACCTACCTGTTGAACCCGCACACGTATATGACGTGTTTTATAGCTCATGATAGTATTAGAGTACATATCAGGGTATACAACAGTTCCCATTAGTGGACAAGGTGATGAACCAATAATGAGCACCTCTTCACTGGTAATAAGGTTCTTTTCCTTCGAAGACAATATCAATTTTGAATCAAAGTAATTGAGTTCATTGATGCTATTGTGTAAGAAGTATCCTGATCTACTACTGAAATACGGGATTAAACAATTATACAATATGTAGACACCCTTGGTCGGAGACTCGGAGTACATTGGGCAAATTATACCTCTTCAGAGGGAAGCAATGGGAACCAATGGCCCATGTATTTTTAAAACAGCATTGTATATATTTGGCAAGCGTCATAAGTTTCGAGGAGGAAACTCTTTAAGAGGGGAAGGCTGTAGTAACCCGACCCTAACCCATATTTACTTATTTAATCATATTTATTTATTTAATTAATCATATTTATTCATTTAATTTATCATGTTTATAGATTTAATCACTCATGGTTATTTGTTCAATCAAATCATGTTTATTAATTCAATTACACTCAATTTATATATGTACTGAATTACCTTATGTCATTTAAATTTTTCATTTTTATTTATCGTATTTAATCATCCCGATTGGGGGATACTTCATTTGGATCCCATTTTGCAATTCAAGTTTCATTTATTGTTAATTTAAGTTTTGTTGATGAAATAAATATCGGGTGAATTGTTTGTAGGCCTCGATAATTATGGTTTAAGAAATTACTATTATTATCATTGTTATTATTGTTATTATTGTTGTTGTTGTTGTTGTTATTATTATTATTATTATTATTATTATTATTATTATTATTATTATTATAACCTTGCAAAAATTTAATTTTGAATTACGCAAAAACATTATCATTACGAAGCGTTTTATTTCTGAATCTAACTTTTTTTGACCTAATTTGAAGCCCAACAAGTTTACTTATTAATCTAACTAATTACCATGACTAAACTTAACCATGGTTAGCCCAAAAAGGTTACTTTACTAGTTAAAAATAGCCAAGAGTTAGATTAGTTAAAACAAACACAAATCAACCCAAAAACTCCATTTTCTCTCTCCTCTCTCTCCCCCATGGCAGCAGTTCCAGCCACTCTTTGGCTGTTTTCTGACCAGCCCTGGTGACCCCTGACACCCCAACATCCTAATACCACTAGCCACCATCCTCAATTTCAAAATCACTAAACATCACCTCCATCTCTGCTTTTCTTCAAGCAAAGTGAGTAATCTTGAAAATTGATCTTGCTGGTTTTGCTTTTTACTTTAGTTTTGATTCTTGTTTTGATATTTGTGATCTTTTATTATGATGTTTTGATAAGAAATAAGTGTTATTTTAGTGTTGATTATGTTGGAGTTGAGCTTGAATCATGCTAGGGTTTAGGGGTGATCATGTTCATGCAAGCTTAAGTTAAAACCATATTTATGGATTGATTTATATTTGATTTTGTAATCTTTAGTTTTGTTGATGATTATGGTGATGTTTTTGGTGATTTGGAATGATTTCAAGTGAGCATTTGTGTAAAAAGAGAGGGAAAAGCTAAAACAGTGAAGGTTGAAAATTTCAAGAAAACAGGACAGAATTCAGGATTAAACTGATAATGATTGGGCCATGGAAAAATTATGATTTTTGGTGGGTGGATAGTTTAGTGTGTTAGATTTTAAATGGCTTTTGAATTGCCTCAATCTGAGGTCTTTGGAAAAAGTTACGATCATTTGATCAAAACTGTGTAAAATAGACAAAAAACTGATATACTTGTATTTTAGCTTCATTTTAGGAACCCTATTGTGGGAATCATGTTTTGTGTTGTAAATAAAAGTTTTTCAGGACTTCTTAATATTTTCATATTGGGGTTTTAGGTCTCCATTTGAGGTCTAGGGTGAAAGTTATGAATTTTTGAAGTAAACTAACCTATTTTGGTGTAAATTAGGTTGTTATTACAATTTCTATATAGAGTGTACTTACGGGAAAATTCAGAAAATTGTACTGTAGATTATCCATATTATTTTTAAATTTCCTATAAGATTTCATGAATTTTTGGTTGAGTATTCTGAGTTTGGTGATTTTTAGAAGCATTTTGAGTAATTATGTAAAGAGCAATAATAGAGATCAAGTGAGATTGATCATGCACTCATTTTGTGTATTTTGGGCCAAGTAAGGTCATTTAAGGGGGAAATGAATATTCATGGACTTTTATGGAGCTTTTAGCTTGATTAATGAGAAAGAAGAAGACAAATATACAATTTGGGAGCTTGTTTATGAGCTTTGAATCATTTATGGAGTTTACAAAGAAAATACCAAGTTTAGTGAGTTTAATAGCTTCTATTGAGTTCAATGATTTATTTTGGGTGGAATTCTATATCTAATGAATTTATGAATGAAATATGAGAAGTAGGGAGAGTTGTGACTCAGAAACCATATTTATCAAACTAAGTTATTACAGTTTATGCTATTTTAAACCAATATATATCTCTCCTTACTCACTTCAGAATGTATCAAATGTATTTATCAAGCCAATCTAGTGTACTCGCTGTTATCTTGAACCAAGTTATACATGAGCAAGTCTTAAACCCATATCAGCAACCTATTTCAGAAAAGGCCACAACCACTTTCTCTATTGTCACCTTCAAGGCATTTTCCTTTACAATCTCATTTATCTCATTGCGGACTATTTTATTTTTATTTACTTTATATTGGATTTAATTACTTTTATTAATTTAATTTTGAAGTTATATTGAAATACTCAAGTTATGTATACCATTTAATTACTCAATTCCTATTACATATACTTTCACTTACTTAATTATGCGAGCAAGGATCATTTACTGATTACCCATACCTATAATGACATTTATGAAACAGAGTCGAGGCCTTGTTATTGTTCCCTATTATGCATAAGTATTATCAAGTCAGAACATATTTATCAAGTCAGATGACATTTTTAAAGACTCAAGGTACATCCATTGCCTGTATCTTCAGAAAGCAGAACATATTTACCAAGTTACAACTCTTAATGAGTTATCAATGAATCCGTTTATATAGTGATTTGTCATTTAACTTGTGGCCCCGTCAGTTATCATCTATAAGGCGTCAGTCCATCATTTATCCGCGCGGCTTCAGGCCAACTCTTGATCGGATTGACAGGTGTACACCTATATATAGATCATGTCATTGCAATTTGTAAGGGGATTCACATCCAGATAATAATGAGCAATTCAATTTCATATTACTTTCACTTTCATTGTTATTGCGAACTAAATGAATTGCAAAAGCGGATACCCATAAATAGTATTTCTATACTCATTTTACAATACAGGAATGCATGCACTGAGTTTTTGCTCGCGTTTTCAAATTATTTTTATGTTTTCCATTTTAGGTGATGAAGTATCACATATTTCTCCATTTAGCAAGTCCTTTTTCAAAGACATCAGATGCTCACAGTGGATTCAGCATAGCATGAATGTTGCGATCGACCTCAGGGTCAACTTGGGTCTATGCTCAATATACTTGTGTAGTGTAAGTGGAGTTAGCAAATGTATGATTAAGTTAATTGTATTGAAGTTGAACTATTATGGACTTTGGTCATGGAGTGTTTCAGTTTGATAGATTTTGTGATTTGAACATGAGTTGCAGGATCAAATGGTTTTAGTGAGCCTTGTCCTTATCAGAATGGTAGTAGCGCCTTCGATCATTAAGTCTTCCGCTGCAGTTTTTCCATAATTCATATTATTAGCATTTTGGGGGCGTTATAAATTTGATCCGAACTCCAATCGATCCAAAGATGACATAGCCCAACTAATTCCAAACAGCTTGTCATATCTAATTTCTTTGCTGTTCATCTATGCTTGGAGTCCTTGGCCACTAATTTGTTGGTTATGGGTAGGACATGATTATAGCAGGTATGGATGCGGTAGCAATAACAGTGGAATGGGCAATGGCAGAACTGATAAGGAAGCCAGGAGTCCAACAAAAGGCCCAGGAGGAACTAGACAATGTAATTGGCCAAGAAAGGACCAGGACAGAAGAAGACCTCCAAAGCCTCCCTTATTTGCAAGCTATTGTCAAGAAGGCCCTAAGGCTGCACCCCCCAACCCCTTTGATGTTGCCTCACCGAGCCAACACTGATGTCAAGATTGGAGGCTATGATATTCCTATAATGCTTGGGCTATATAGCCCGTGAGCCAAAAATTTGGCTCGACCCAAATGAGTTCCGTCCCGAATGGCTCCTTGAGGAAGACATTGACATCAAGGGTCATGGCTTTCGGTTGCTACCATTTGGAGCGGGTCGTAGGGTTTGTTCAGGAGCTCAATTGGGTTTAAACTTTGTCACATTGATGTTAGGTCGTCTTTTGCACCATTTTAACTGGATTCCGTTTAAGAATGTTAAGTATAAGGAGATTGATATCTCTGAAGGTCCAGGAATTGTCACTTACATGGTAACTCCCTTACAAGTTGTTCCTCTTCCTAGATTGAATGCATGTCTATATAAATGTGTACCCATTCATCCACAAGTATGACCCAAAAGGCCGTAACGCTTTAGTTAATGTATAGAGTCATCAATATATGTGTGGAATACTGCAATCCAAAATAAATATGTGCTTGTCTTAATTTTAGTTGCGTCAATTTCTTTCCCCTGTCGTAACTAATATTTCGCCAAGCAATATACTTCAAGTCAAAAGTGGGCCTAATACAATTGTAAATGCAATGATAAGTGATTAGATCAGTGATTAGACCTGGTACAATTGACTTGGATCCATACTCAATCCGATATCCGAAATATGTTCACCCGTAAGTGAACCCGAAACCCGAATTGACCCGAACCGAACCATTTTCGACCTAAAATTTTCTACAAAGTTGCTTGTTTTGGCATAACGAGCTCATTTGACCAAAAATTGGTTGACCCGAAATTGACCCGAATCGAACCATACCCAATCCGAACCGAAGTGATCCCAAATATCACTTAATTCGAACATGACCCTACTCAAATTTGACCCAATCTATACCCGAATCAAAAGATCCATTTGTCAGATCTATCAGTGATCAGTGACGAACTACTAACAAACAAAAACAGTCATTGTTGTATATGCTTTAGAGCAAAAACAGCGGCTGGCTCGCTCGAAGAGAGAGAGAGGCGCGCGAGGAGAGAGGCGACTCGGTTGTCTCACTGTCTACCGTGGACGGCGTCGGCTCGCGGCTCAATGAGCCGCTACGGGGCGCGAGGCACCCCATCTAAATTTTTTTTTGGTCATTTAGCGCCCGAAAACGACATCGTTTTGGGGCGCTGACCAGCTTTTTCTTTTTGACCTGGGTTGTTTGGGAAAGTGAGAAAATCAATTGAAATGGCAGAGAGCTATGGGGCAGGGAGACGTTGGCCCAACGTCTCTCTGCCCCATTATATTTTTTTTAAGAAAAAAATTTTGCTGGTAATTTTTGTTATAAATTCATTATAAATTCATGAAATTTGTTTCAACTTTTCCCTCACAAATTCACTCACTCTGCCATCCTCTTCATAAAATCTATCATTTTGTTTGCATCTTTATTGAGTTAATTTATCAAGGAATAGGTGAGAAAAATAGTAAGAATTTCTTTTTTTAGCTTCCTTAAATACTTAAATTGTATATTAAATTTGAGATTTTATTTGACTAACGTTGTTATTTTTGTATTTGTAGGTACGTTGTTGGTGTCATATTTTGTCAAGGAAGAAGCGAAAACAATTGTGAGTAGCAATTTAATTTATTGTTATGTGTTTGTTATGTGTTTGTTGATATATTAAAATTTATAATGAGTATATGGTTTTAATATACTAGCTATATTTAATTAATTGTTTTTAATATACTAGCTATGATTACATGTTTTAGGAAACATTTTGACATGAAGGTTTTAAATATTGCATGAAAATATGATTACGTTACCAAATTATAAAGCATGTTAATGTATGTGTTATTATATGTTATTATATGTAGATGTTATTACATGTGAGTGGTTTCCTTTTTTTTTAATTATATGTTATTAAGAATTACAAATGAACATATTAACGTATATGATAATTAAAATGAACATGTTACTTGATAAAATAAATGGTTTAATTTGTTTTTCATATATGTTGTTAATATGAACATGTTAATGTATATGATAACTAAAATTAACATTTTATCTGATAAAATGAATGGTTTTCTTTATTTTTCGTAAATGTTATTAAAATGAAGATGGTAATGTATATGATAATTAAAATGAACAAGTTATTAAAAATTGAAATCAACATGTTACTTGATGAAGTGAATTTTTTTTAATTATATGTTATTAAAAATTTAAAATGAACATGTTAATGTATATGATAATTAAAATAATCATGTTACTTGATAAAATGAATGGCTTCGTTTATTTTCCATATATGTTATTAATATGAACATGGTAATGTGTATGATAATTAAAATGAACAAGTTACTTGATAAAGTGAGTGGTTTTCTTTATTTTTCGTAAATGTTATTAAAATGAAGATGGTAATGTGTATGATAATTAAAATGAACAAGTTATTAAAAATTGAAATCAACATGTTACTTGATGAAGTGAATGGTTTTTTTTTTATTATATGTTATTAAAAATTTAAAATGAACATGTTAATGTATATGATAATTAAAATAATCATGTTACTTGATAAAATGATGGTTTCCTTTATTTTCCATATGTGTTATTAATATGAACAGGGTAATGTGTATGATAATTAAAATAAACAAGTTACTTAATAAAGTGATTTGTTTTCTTTTTTTTTCCTTTACATGTTATTAAGAATTAAAAATGAACGTGTTAATGTGTATGATAATTAAAATTAACATGTTACTTGATAAAGTGAATGGTTTCCTTTTTTTTTTAGTATATGCTACTAACAAATTAAAATGAACATGTTAAATGTATATGACATTTAAAGTGAACATGTTACTTGAGGCACTTATTAATACGATTAATTATAAATTTGTAGGTGGTAATTTCATCTGAAATATGGATCCTAACACTCCTCCGTCCTTTATGAGCTTGCTTGAGGGTGACGATTCACCCTAAGTGAGGGGTAATAGTGCTACTCCAATCTTCACACACAATTGTCATGTATCTTACCCCTTATGTGCCACAAAACTGCCACCATCATCCGCATCATTCATATTACCCACCTCACCTTAACTCGAGAAATCCGAGTGGTTCAAGTCAGAATCCTCGACCATGTCCTCCACCATATTACACATCAACACATAACAAACTTTTTAATATGCACGGGAGTGAATACCCATACTACCCTCCTTACTATCCACCGCCACCTCCTCATCCAAATTACCTTTCTGCAGGGAGCAACTCCACCCCCCTCATCTACACTGACAGGATCACTGGTCGAGTTGGGGCAGTCTGAGACAAACATTGAGGCAAGTATTGATGAGGAGGGTGTGGAAAAAGTAATGGGAGGTACAGTCGGTGGTGCGAAGAAGTGGACAATTGACGAAGATCAACAACTTATTTGAGCATGGATAAATGTAGGCACGGATCCTATTGTTGGGACTGACCAACGGAAAGCTAGTTTCTGAAATAGGGTGGCATCGACTTTTAATGAGTACCGTCCACAAGGGGCATTAGCACGAACTTCAAAGATATGTAACAGCTGATGGCTTCAGTGCGCCCCAATAGTCAACAAATGGACAGGTATTATGCTCGAAGTGGAATGTAGTAATCACAGTAGGTGGAATAATGCGAAGATTCTATAAGAGGCCCACAGATTGTACATTGAGCGTACAACGAAAAAGTTTGAGTTGGAGCATTGGTATGAAATGCTCAAGGACCAGCCAAAGTGGCGGGTGATATGTGACCCACCTAAGTCAAGGTCAGGATCGTTAAAAAGATCCAAACCCAGCACCGAAGAGGCTGGAGATGAAGGTGCCGGTGGGGAAAAGACCCGAAGGCCGGAAAGCCGCAAAGAGAAGGATGAAATAAAAGGCAAACAACACTATAGTTGATCTAGTAATAACTGAGCTGAAGGAGATAAAGACTGCCAACACTGATATGAATGAAATGTTCAAGGAGTTCATCATCACAGCAAAACAAGACATGTCTCAGAAAATGATGATGAGAGAAGCGAAAATGAGGAGAGAGGAGGATAGAATAATGATGATCAACACCTCCACAATGACTCCTCAACAAGCGTCTTACTACGAGCAAAGGAAAGCGAAAATAATGCAAAGGAGATATGAAAGCTCATCATCACATCAGTAATATGTCTCCCCTCCCCCCTAATGTTGTAGATTACGAGAACTATGTATCTCATCGTATGTTATAACAACTTACTATATGGCTTTTGTTTTCCATGCGTTGTATTAGACATGAGTTTGGTATTATCATATTATGTTGTGAAGTTATACAAAATGGGTGTGCCTATTATTGTTTAATAAAAATGGTTACTCTTATGTATATTAACATATAATCATTATTATGTTGTGCAAGCTATTCGTAATGGATAATTTTAATGTGGACGTGCTGCCTACTAAGGAGGAATCATCGTCCTCCTCCTCATCGACCTCTTCTTCATTAGATGATGATGTCATGATCCCCGTCATGGGGGCATACATTCAACATCAACAGTGAGTGCAACAATAAATTATGTTCATTGTGCAACTTAGGCAAGCAGCAATAGAGATGACATTGTCGGCATCTACGCCTCGAATGCAAAGGAGATGTATTAGAAGAGTTAGAGAAGCTGCCCACAACCGCTTATACCAAGACTACTTCACCGAAGATTCAGTGTACAACGAACATCATTTTCGACGTAGATTCAGAATGCGAAGGCACTTATTTCTCCGTATTGTTGAAGTACTCGATAATCATTTAGAATACTTTCAGGTGAGGTACGATGCGACTGGAAAGCGTGGGTTGTCGCCATTAATCAAATGTACCGCAGCCATGCCTTGTGCAACTTAGGCAAGTATCAATAGAGATGACATTGTCGGCATCTACGTCTCGGATGCGAAGGAGATGTATTAAGAGAGATAGAGAAGCTGCCCACAACTGCTTATACCAAGACTACTTCACCGAAGATTCAGTGTACAACGAACATCATTTTCGACGTAGATTCAGAATGCGAAGGCACTTATTTCTCCGTATTGTTGAAGTACTCGGCAATCATTTAGAATACTTTCAGGTGAGGTACGATGCGATTGGAAAGCGTGGGTTGTCGCCATTAACCAAATGTACCGCAGCCATGCGAATACTTGCCTATAGTGTAGCAGCTGATTGTGTTGATGAGTACTTGAAGATTGATTCGAGCACCGCAATGGAATGCCTGAAAAAATTCGTCTCATACGTCATTGAGGTATTTGTGGAGCAATACTTGAGAAAACCAAATCAAGCTGATGTTGATCGCTTACTATAAGTTGCTGAAGCCCGTGACTTTTCCGGTATGTTAGGAAGTATAGACTATATGCACTGAGAGTGGAAGAATTGTCCAACGGCTTAGAGGGCATCATTTCAAAAGTAAGTTTACAAGGTGCCAACAATCATCCTTGAAGTCGTTGCATCATACGACCTTTGGATATGGCATGCGTTCTTCGGGTTGCCTGGAAGTCTCAATGACATCAACGTCGTTAATCGCTCACCAGTTTTACGAGAGATGTATGAGGATCGTGCTCCTAAATATGAGTATGTCGTCAATGAGCATCAATACAACATAGAATACTATCTTTCGGATGGAATTTATACACAATGGGTGACATTTGTTAAAACTATCTCATTTCTCCAAGGGCCAAAGAAAAACCTTTTCGCAGAACGTCAAGAATCAGTAAGGAAGGATGTTGAGCGAGCCTTCGGTGTGTTACAAACTCGATTTGCCATTGTACGTGGCCCCGCTGGTCTGATGGATCAAACAGAAATTGGTATTATCGGAGAGCATGTGTGATACTCCATAACATGATTATCGAGGACGAGCGGGACAACTATGAGCTTGTATTTGACTGCGACATTGTCGAGGGAACTGCCCCGGAGCCGATTCTTAACCATGATCATCATCCATGCTATGAGACGTACTTTCAACAATCATGCCAAGTTCGCAACTCTAATACGCATTTAGCTTTTCAAGCGGACTTGATTGAGGAAATATGGAAGTGAAATTCGGGTCCGCGGTAGAGATGATGGTTGATTGATCTTCATATTGTAATTTTTTTAAAAATTATTCAACTATTGTAATTTTTTTCCCGTCTAATGTCAACCAATGTATCTTATTTTTATTTTACTATCGGACTCTTGTAATTTCTAATTTGATGCATGTGGGCTTTTTTTTCCCAAGATCTTGTGTTTTTTTAATAACAATTATGACCTTCTAATTAGTTGTGTATGATGATTATTACGTGCATATTATTTTTTTTCCAAAGAAAGTTATACCCAAATAACCAACCCAAAAAAAAAAAAAGGAAAGCAAGGTAATTATTAGTTGTCTTCATTCATCATCATATTGTAATTTATTTTAAATTCTTCACATGTTGTAATTTTTATTTCGTTTAATGTCAACCAATGTATCTTTTTTAATTTATTTATCGAACTCTTATAGCTTCTATATTTAGGCATCTGTCAATTTCTTAATTCAAACTCTTGCACTGTTCTTTTCAAAAAATTTATGACCCTCTAATTTGTTGCATTACCAAATTATCATGTCCAAATTATTTTTCCTAAAAATAATTACACTAAATAACCAACCAAACAAAAAAAAATAAAACTCAAACAATTAAATATGATTATTTGTGGGGTCCATAGGTATTATTTTATTTGGTGAGGGAAAGTGGTGAGCCTGCCATTAGAGAGAGTGAGGATTGTGATGTAAAAAGTTAAAGAGATGGCTGATGTGGCAGTGGTAGGCCCCAACTGGTAAGCCAAAAAATGACTCATCATTGGCTTTACTCTTACTTTTGGGACTCGGGAGTGCCTCATCAGAACTCATCAGTGCAGGTGACCTAGCGTGCCCGTGCCTCTGCTTAGTTATTGTTATTATACTGTCAAAATCATGATTTGACATCCACAGTAAACTATTTGATCAAAACTATTTGAAAAAGTTGAATCAAAACTATGCGATTTATTGTTTATTTTTATTTTCACCTTCACATCAATACATATATCTATATATGAACAAAATATTTCAAACCTCATATTTGACATATGACGAATTCTGACAGCTTCAACAGTAATTCTGAATCTAAATAGAAGCTTATTAAGAAATAATAAAAGCTTCTTGATATCCATTATTATTATTTTTTCCATCCTAATTTTTTAAGTGTACATATTAAAAGACTCTAACTCCAATATTTTTTTAAGTATACATATTAAAAGACTCTAACTCCAACATTATTATTGTTGTCTTTCCAATTTTTTTAACAATATATGTAATAACAAATTATGGTAAAATATTTACCAATTCGTCTCACACTGTTGCTACATTCATAGTAACAATACCAAATAATAACAAATATCATTTTAAGAATTCTACATGGGGTTGTACGCCATGTATATAATATAATAAAAACTAAAGGTAGTGTTTGGTTGAAAGGAAAATGGTTTTCCCGAAAAATCATTTTATATGAAAAATATTTTTCTAATAAAAATTAATTTTGATATCACATTTTCCACTGTTTGATACAAGACAAATCATTTTTCATAAAAAAGAAAAAAAAGGTTATTAGAATTGTTTAAATAGAATAATCGTAGTTGATATAAATATTGACCAAATGAAGGAATTTCGAGCTTAAAATTCACATTTGAGTTTTTTTTCAATACTTCTTCTCGGATAATGAAGTTTTGATCTGCACCATTGAAATTATTTTAGTTAAGAAAAACATCAACTGAATTATTTAAATCAGAAAAAATATCAATTGAATTGTCGTGGCAGAGAAAAATGTTGACCAAATGAAAGAATGTCCTACTCAAAATATGGATTTTAGCCTATTTTGCTCTTTCTTATTCAATGATCAAATTTTGATCCAAACTAATGAAATTGTTCTAGTGGTAAAATGCACTGTTTAAGGGGTGAAAAATATCACTTAGGTTGTCATTGTGGAAAAAAATGTTGAGTAAATGAAAAATTATCAAGCTCAAAATTTGAATTTGTGTTCGTTTTAATGTTTTCCATTTGATAATCAAGTTTCGATCCAAACTATTGAAATTGTTTTACTAGCGAGTCGACTGAATTGTTTAGTGGCAAAAAATATCGATTAAGTTGTCGTAGTGGAGATAAATGTCGATCAAATGAAAGAAATTTGAGATGAAAATTTAGATTTGAGTTAATTTAATACTTTTCATCAGATAACCGAGTTTCAATCCAAACTATTAAAGTTGAATTTTTCACCTAAATTCAATTGACTATATCATCAAAGAGTTGAAGGAGAAAAATTAACTTCCTATCTTCTCAAGAAGGAAATTATTTTCATCCATTGGGGGGAAAATCATTTTTCTTAGAAAATAGTTTTCCAAGCTTTATTGTGCTAAACAAAAGAAAATTGAAAAACTATTTCCGGGAAAATCATTTTCCCCCCAACCAAACACAACCTTAAAAAAATTCTCGTTCGCATGGAATCAATAATACTAATTTATAATTAAAAAAAGAGGGGATATTTGGCCAAGTAACAAGTCACATCTAAATGTTGTTGTTTCAACGAGGTTATTTTGCAAATTGGGATGAACTAACAGAAAAATCTATATGTAAATCCAACTCGCACTTGTTATTCTAATTGGCTTAAATGCGATAATTTCAAATACAACTTATTCACAAGTCAACTTATCTACCCATTGAAAATAGAGTTACTTTATATATTGGAATGAACTATCAACATATGTTGTTTTAAGTAGTTTACCACTTATTTCTTTTAAATAAGATTTTGAATGCAACTCTTGTAAATAGAGAAAGTGTGCGATTAGAAAGCTCTAAGAATAACTCAACTCTACTAAACATAGGCCCAAGGACCTCCCCCTCAGCCCCCTCCCCCAAAAAAAGTTGAAGTAAACTAACCAATACTTGCGTATTTCAAATTCAAGTCAAACTTATCATTTTGACAAATCAAACAACACAAAAAGCTAAACTATTTTTACCCATCAATGTGTGCATTTGTAGAGCCACAAAGTAAAGGGGACTTGTCATAGATGGCAAACTCACCCATTTCATATGGATGTCTAATGTCACGGGTTGATAATTCATTCAAACTTATATCCGAGTGGTCTAGCAAATTTTGCTTTGAACTCTTACTTTGTTTGCTAGTAAGTCTTAAGGATGCTTGACTTAGACTTAAGAAGCTAAGTAAGCACACACACTCTTAGAGAGATAAAGTAGAGAGAGAAAGAGTTTGAGAGAATGCTTTGTATTGCACTTGAAATGCTTCATATACAAATGAGCCTCCTTGGGGGTATATATACACATCCACCACCTCCTCCTAAATGAATGGTGGAGATCTATTTGATTCTACAGCTTAGATCGTACATCCAAAATGTTTATACAAATATCTGGGATTCCACACAAGTGTGGAATTGTGTTGAATCCTCTAGAACCCTCTAGAACATACTCTAGAGAAATCTAGTGAAATCTAGGGCATTCTAGAGTATTATAGAGCGGTCCATAACACTAAGTATGACTATAGATCTGGCATAATTCTCTTGATGGCGAATCTTGCTATGTGCTAAACAGACCATGGGCCCTTGTCTTCTTCAGTTGCCCACCCATGCCAGTTAGTGGGCCAGCCATTCGATAACCTTGTACAAGTGTTCAATGGGCTTGGCACTTTACCATAAAGGATCAACTTTTGCAAAGAATTATAAAGGGTAAATTCCAGCTAACAATAAAATTCTTTATGAGGATTCTTGTGTTGAAAAAATATATTTGTATAACTACAAGAACCATGAAAAACATTTGAACTTATCTATAGTGTTGATTAAAATCACAAAATGGCGCAGTTTCCACTTACTGTAAAATTAATATGCCGATACCAGGTCACCAATATAAAGCATATCTTCGAAGAATTCCCTAGGAGTAGAAGTTGTATCTGAACAAAGTCAAACAAATGAGCATTCCATACCATCATCTAGTAGAAGCTATCTATCAAAAGGATCTTTCTTTGGGAAGTGAGGGATCGCCTTTCCCTGTACAAAACATTTATTGCGTGTTGCACTGTCCTACTTGCCTCAAAGAAGAAGCTAAAGGCGAACAAAGTACTCTATAATTTGTGGCTTTCTCGTAGCTTTTAGCATGGTCTATGTGGCCATACATTAAAAAGAAAAAAAAAAAAAGAGCTCTAAGGCCTATTCCTATTCGGTGGCTTAGAAGAAAGATTAAGAAGCAATTGTCTCCTGTGCAGATCATGTACAATTAATGTCCAAGCTACACGAAAGCACTTCTCATGCACACAATGGAGGAGTGGGTAGAAAGGCAGGCAAATTAGGGTCTGTTCTTTTCATGGTAAATTTTAAAATACCAATCTCAACCCACTTTAACCTACTTTAACTCACTTCAACTTACTTCAATCCACTTTCACTATTTTAACCAAGTTTAATTTCACATAAAAAAATTCAACCTACTTCAACCCACCTGAACCTACTTCAACCCATTTTATCCTTTTACCCACCCAATTTACTTACGAAAGAACAAACCTTTAATGTGAGAAATTTTAGAGAGGAAGAAGAGGAATGTATTTTTCAATTTGCGGAAATTTGAAATAAATCATCTTTACAAATTGTCCAACTTTATGCAAATGATAACAAGGAGCTAAAATCCGCGTGAAGATGTTATGAAAAGGCTACACAATCTTCCTAACAAAGGCAGCCACTGAGAAAAAGCCGATTTATCAAAATTGATTTGCAAACTTTCGTAAACAAGACAAAGTAATTTTAACTGTCAGGCAATCCTTTACACCACAGCGCGTCATGCCCCATGCCCTCAGTCCTCAGAGATTAGCAACCGTAGACACGCGAGGTAAATGAGGGGTCTGCGTGTCTGCTGCATTTCATTTTTTGTCTTTCCAGCCAGCACGACACGCAAGACACATGCGGGATAGTACGTCTGTTTGTGTCTCCTCGCGGGCTACCTTTAATTTTTAATATATTTTTTTGTTTTCTTTTTTTTGGAATGTAAAAATAATTTTTAAATGATTTAAAAAATAGGTTGTGTGTTATAATGTGGGTCCATGACAAATATTTTTATTGGATGATTAAAATTAGAGTTCTATGGATTGAAAAAGTAATGGAATCCAAATTCCAAAAAATTGAAATTTTTGCCGATATAGTAAAGTAGAGTTTTAAAATCCGAAACTCACACTGAGGATGCTCTTATTGGCCATGCCAGGGCACGTGCTTGCTCATTGTAAATTGTAGGAAGTTTTTTCTTTTTTTTTTTTTAAGAGAAAGACAAAATGGTCAACGAGAGTGGAGAAAGAGAAGGGGACCATGACGCCGCCTAGGCCAATGAGATGCAAGAAGAAAAGGCAGATAAAAGATATAAAAGATACTGCACCGTCACTTCCTAAATGGCCAATCAGTGACATTACAGCCCATGTATCCTCCAAAACTGCGCTGATTACCTCGGTACTGAATTACTTAGCCAAAATAATAGTAGTACTAATTAAGCAAACAGGGTGCCGGGGGGGGGGGGGGGATTGCGCGTTCATGCCCAAAAAATTACCCAGTTTCGATTTTTGTTCTATACCATAATCAACTTGCTATTATTGATGGTAAATTAGAAAAAAAATTAACATTTTAGTGACAGATTGAAAAAAACTAACATAATGACATTTTTTTAAAAAAAAATACTAAATATGGTGGTATTGATATTAACATATTGAAAAAAAATAAAAATTTTACATATTGAAAAAAATTAAACATTTAACAACATTTTTGACCATAAACTCGAAAAAATGCTCAAAAAATGTGTTTCTGATTAATCAAGTACAAGCAGGTCTCACTACATTCTACATACGACTGAATGAGCCTGTAGGGCTAGTACACTGATGCTCTAAGCCTATATCATAAATCCGAGAGTATATACTCTCAAAAGCCACATAAAAGAAATATATCTTAATAACCACTAATATGACAAATGCATTTTGAAAAATATACATATGTGTGGTGATTGGAGTATATGCTTCCGGATGTATGTAATTATTTGCCACTGATGCCACGTTAGAGGTCTGCCACGTGTTTTGTTGCAAGTTGCCATGTGGCCTAATAAGAATATTCTATTGTGCCAAGAAGATCCACATGCTCTATTTTATTCCAATACGTATAATATAGACCTGGAAGCATGTGCTTCCAAGCTGACATGGACAATATTGATGTGCTGGCAAAATAATTGTTGTTTTTTCAAAAAAAAAAAAACAAAATCAGCCACAATCTCAAAATCCAAACTTCAATTGATCACTAACTGGTTTCCTACTCCTATCACAACACTATCTATTTGGAATTCCATCCATGGCTGAAATTCCTCTACCTATCTCAAACTATTTAATGGCGGTAATCAATTCATGCATTAATTCATCTTGCTCCGGCCAATTACACCAACTTCGGGTGGAGTACTGGCTTTCTTGTTCAATTCCGACAGTAACTATTCAATTCCGGCAACAACAGCTTGGGCGTTTTGGTTCAGTTCGGTTGAGTGGATGAGCCGACGAAGAAGGTAGAACTATTGACTTATAAGAGGAAGCCTAGGTACAATATACACATTTTTGAGTGTTGAATTCACTTCCTCATTCTAATTTAACAGGCCTTGATGGAAATCCCTCCATCCCTTTTGTTAAAAAAGAATCAAATCAAATTAGGTAATCTTATTATGCTGGTTTAAGGATGAATAAATCATCCAAGTTTTGATTAAACATTGAAACTGCAGGGCAAGGGTTAAATCCAGCAGCTAACCCGTTTTTGTGTGCTTAATTTCTCAAACATACTAAGGGTTTACGTCTAATATTTTTTGATGGATTTGAAGATCAAGATGTTAGCTTTCCAACAAATCAAGTTTCATCCAATTTGGACTTCATTTGGTCGTTCAAATCAGCAATTAAACCCAAGGTGTCAAAACTGCCCAGCAGGGCCAGGATGAACCCGGTTTTGTTCTTTTTATTTCTTATGATGTAGTTTAGCTTAAATCTTGTATTTTTACATATTTTGGGTCCACAAGATCTTAGCTTTCATGTCCAATTGGAATTACCAGATTTGGAGTTCAATTGGTTAGTGAACTAAGCTAATTAGTAAACCTGTGCTGTTTTGGAGTCCAATCTGCACGGTTTGGGAAATCAGGCTGATTCAAGGGGCAAATGACGTCCAATTGCTATGATTCAAAAAGGAGGGTAATCTAGACATTTGAGGTTTCCAACCATGTAAGAAACGTAGCAATTAGTCATCATTTGAGGTGTCAAACATGCGTTGCAAGTGGAGGCAGAAACCGGCTGCTTGACACCCGGTTGCTTAGCTTGGTGGTTTTCCTCCTTCAAGGGGTTTGCTTAAGGTGAAAGGCTGCCAAGCAGGTCATTTTGAGCTGCTTGATTAAGCACCACTCAGCTACTTGAGAGAGAGACACGTGGAGCTAGTGAAACGCCACCATTTTGCAAGCTCTCATTCGACCACTCAAGCATGACATGGCACACATGCAATTTTCAGTCCTTTTGAGGTGGCAGCCATGCTCTCTTACCTTCCTTGAAGGGAAATTGAGTCAACAAGGTTTCTTAATACTTAGGAAAGAGTTTAAGAAGGAAATCTTGTGTTTTGTAGCTTAAACTTTCAGCTTATGTATGTTTTAGCTTAAACCGTGTATTACTAAGCATAGGATTAGTTTAATGACTTTCCTTGCCTAGAAGGAAAGCTCTTTTCATGTAATCACAAGGCTATATAAGTGCCTTGGCTGCTCTTTTGTAAAAACAAGAAGTTTTGAGTATTAAAGTTGAGAGCAAAGACTTTGTGTCTTGTGATTTCTTAAACACTTAACTTGCTTATCCTTAATTGTGGCCGATTAAGGTGGTGACCAAGTGAGTCTTGATCTTTGGTTAGGTGGTGTATCTTATCCTAATCCAAGATTAAGGGCCCTAAGCTAAGTGATTAGTGGTGTATCTTATCTAATCACAAGGCTTAGAACTATCCAGATTCCATTGAATTCACTTAAAGTTCATGAAGTTAGCTTTGGGTTCCTTAAACCAAAGCTCTCCTTTTTCATGTTCTAATCAGTGAACTTCATTCCCACATCTCCTTTTTCTTTTCATATTCATTTCAAACTTAATCAAGGCCAAGAATTCTTGCTTTGATTCAGTTTTGAGCCCAAACACAAAAGCCATCTCAAAAACCGTGAAAATCACAAACTAGGCGTGCTTAGGCAGCAAGTTGGCACGGTGCCCCCGTGCCTTGAAGCACGACCGTGCCACCCCTGGTTCGAGAGTTTCCTACTTGTTTTGGTTGTGTTCCTGTTGTAAGCTAGCTTGGGTTGTTCCTACCCTTGAGACTTACATCAGGCCTTGCTCTGAATTATTCTGGTTCACTGCCTCATTCTTGTTTTCTAAATTATTCTTGTTCACTTCCTCATTCTTGTCGGGCATCATTGCTGTTGCAATTGTTCTACTATTGAGGTAATTGAAACGACCCAGAAGACACTCAATTGAATCTATTAGAGAACAACCCAAACATGAATCAATTGCTGAACAAACCCAGAAAAACATATAATTCACTGAATCAAAGACTAAACCAAAATTTGCACAGAAGAAGCTCTAAACTAAATCAAACTCAACAGATCTTGCATCCAAAATTCACTAACCCGGAATCGAAGGAAATTGAATCAAACTCTAAATTGAATCAAACCGACCGAAACCCCATGCAAAAGCATACTCGGAAAGTTGGATTGCCAAGGAAATCGATGGAATCTCCATCCAAAAATCAATAACCCAAAATCGTTGAAAGCTAGGGTTTTGAAACTCATCTGATTCTGCATCTTCTTGGGTTTGTTGTTGATGCTCTGGACAGCAGAGAGAACGCAATCGAATTATTGAACGGTTTAGGAACACAAAACTCAAATTTAGGAACCTAGACCAAACTCAAATTTAGGAACACGAAACTCAAAACCATGGATTTTGTAGGAGAGGAAAGAGCAATCGATGGAGAGGATAGAGAAATGGATAGGGGCCGCTTATAGAGAGAGAGTCAGAGAAACACGAAGCTCAAATTGCTTCATATGCTGCGCCGTTATACTAAAATGGAGGAGCGCGACTGAACAAATCTCACAGGGTTTAGATAGAGTAATTTCACAGGCTTTAGAGAAAAAAAGAGAGAGAGTCAGAGGAGGCTAGCTGTGTTTTCTGAGTACAAATTAATGTTGTTATTATTTTATCTTGAATAGTTTGTCTGTGCTATAATTCAATATTATTATAACTTGGAAAAGCTTTCTTTAAGTAATTGCAAAAAATTTCAATAATATTTGGGGTTACTAATTTTTCATTTGAGGAGGGTTGATTTTATCTGTTCATGGCAAAATAAATATTGTTCACTAATATATTGGACTTTTGTTCAGTTACCTTGCCTTTTTACTATATCCACAATATTGTTCATGGTTTTATCTGTTCATGTACCCACAATATTGTTCATTGTGATGTTTGTTAATTTTAAATGTGAGGTTTATTCTTGCCTATTTACTTCAAAGAATTGTTAATTTGCAACCTGTATTAAGTAGATTTTATTTCTTGCATCCTTTCATATTGGAATTGTTCACATCTATATATGTAATTGTTAGATGAGTATGAATGTAATGCGTGTTTGGTTGTTTACATGTTATGGAGGTTGTGGGGAAAATTTTAAAGTTGAAATATGATTAAATCTCTTTATTCAATGTTAAAGATAGTTAACTAATGAGAATAAACCTTATGTTTGACGTATAATTAATAGCTAATAATATTATGATTCATTGGTTGAACTAGAATTGTTCACTTTTTCGCGTTGATTTATTCAAAGTTTCATATTTACTTCCCTTTATGCATTTAGTTGAACCTTTGTTCTTGTCTTATTTAAAATTCGCTTTATCCATTAAATTTATATTGATAGATAGCACCTTTCTAAATGTGCATGAGAGGATATTATAAAATATGACATTCAATTGGTGATATGTTATTGGCAATGTGGATCTTTTATGTAAATATATTCAGACCGTAATTGGGGATCTTCTGACTAAGTAATTGAGCGTTTTAGTAGGGTTGATAGCTTAAAAGAAAACAATGAAGCATGTGTCTTTCAGCAACCGTTTTAAGAATTAAATATTATTGAAGATTTCGAGGATGAACAAACTCTAGAAGCTTGAAAAGAATCACTCATTCCTAAAAGGAAAGTTCTAAACATCACAAATGATAAACTCGCTCGTGTTGAAAAGCGTGTTCGGTTTAAATTGTCTCATAATCATTCTGCATCTAAGCTGTAAATTAGAACATCAAACGAACAATCTTATTATAGGAAGGCTTCAAAGAATCACTCTAAGAAGGCTATGAAACAAAAACAAGTTTGGGATGGCGATCTACACCATAGGATGGCTTTTAATAATATATTATTCCTAATTGAGAGGCTTGATTATGAACGATAGACAGCTGTAATGGAAACTAATTTTGGAGAGTTCCTATCTGTTAGAACATCAATCACCCCCAAAGATCCTGTAACATGGTTGCTTCAAAAGTCTGATCCAGCAAGTAATACATTAAAGCTTTCTGACAATAGAGTACTAGAGATAACTGAGGAAGATGTTCATGCAATGTTAGCATTACCTATGGGTCAATTAGAAGCTCAAGTAGCCTTGACATGCGAACCAAAAATGAATACACTAAACACCTTGAACAATGGAGAAGAAGGTGGAATCTTGGTGGAATAGGGACATCAAAAGTTGGAAAGATGGTTGACCAAATTCTGCAAAGAGGAGACTATGGAGAAGAATGCAAACAAGACTTTGTGTCATATATAATTTTAACATATATTATTGGCAGTATGAATGGCTGCTGTTTTTTCAGAATATTGAAGTCACTGGTGATTGTTAAGCAAATAGTTAAGTATAATTGGTGTGCATTTCTCCTGCAATGTCTGAATAACATAGTAGTGGAATGGAAACAAAATCGTAAAAGATATTTCAAAGGACCACCTCCGTTTCTCATGGTTAGTGGAATCCCACCTAGATACTATTGTTCATTAATTTAGATGTATTTGTTCATTACCTGATATACTTAATCGCTAATATCTGCTATGTCATTAATTCTAAGATGTACAAACTAAGATTTAACCTTGCTATGAATTACAACTCTTTTATTTAGATAGAGTTGAGTTTAGAGGAAAGAGACGCAAAGACCGATTGTTTCCTACGGCAATACATTGGACAACTGATGCAGTTAAACAAAGGAATTAAGATGAGAAGGAGTTACCGGGTGTAATAGCCCAACCCTAAATTATATTTATTTATTTAATTACATCATGTTAATGATTTTCTCATATTTATTTATCGCATTTAATCATCTTTGGTAGTGGCAATTCGGGTTTTATTTATTTATTTATTTATTCATTAACGAAAATTTTGGGAGAATTGATAGTAAGCTCTAATAATTATAATCTAAGTTATTTAATTTGTTTTCCGTAACATCACAAAAATTAATTTTAAGTTATGCAGAAACATTACTATTACGAAGCGTTTTACTACCGAACCCAACTTACTGTGGCCAATTGGAAGCCCAAATACCTTTCTAGTTAGCCTAACTAATTATCATGATTAAGCCTAACCATAGTTAGCTAAAAGCAACTTTATGGGAGGTTAAAAGCTAGCCAAGAAAACCTTAGTTCGTTTCTAGCCAAGCAACCAAGACACAAACACATCTCTCTTTCCTTTCTCTCTCCACCCATCCGGCTACCCCTCCCCCTTTTGCTGCTGTTCTACTACTGCTCTAGCCAGCACGTGGTTGCCTTCGACCACCTCGACCCCCTAGCACCACCAGCCGCCATCCTCAATCCTCAAAACCATCAAGCATCACCTCCATCTCTCTCTTTTTCAAGCTCAAAGTAAGTAACTTTAACTTTGTCTCTTTGGATCTTTTTCATTTTGAATTTTGTTTATATTGATTTGAGTTTTGATCATGTTATTTGGATGGAAACAAGAGTTATTTTGATGTTTTTAATTGTTGATTAAGTTTCAACCATGCTAGGGTTTAGGGTTATCCATGATCATGCAAGCTTAGGTTAAAATGATGGATGTGGACTGTTTGTATTTGATTTGGTAGCCTTTAACCCTAATGATGATTATGATGGTGTTGTTGGTGAGACTTTGAATGAGTTATAAGTGAGTCCAAGTTGGTCATAAGCTAGTGAATACTCAGATCACCCTAGGGGGTGAATAGGGTGATTACAAAAACTTAAAATCAAAATCAAATGTAAATGCCGAAATTAAATAGAGATGACACGCAACGATATTTTAACAAGGTTGGATCTTAATCAGGCTTAGGTCTCCGCCTGGAGTTATCCAACTCTAGGATTCAACACTCTACTTCTCTTATTAAAATGAAATCTCATAATCTCTCAGAGCTACCTTATTCTAGAGATGTCAAGTACTTAAATCAACCTCTTGATTTAAGTACGGGGGAGTTGTGACCTCACATCAACTTCTAAGTTGACTCCTTAATAAAAAAATTCCTCAATATACTCACAACTTTTGATCACAATATAATGCTCAGAGTAAATTCACACATGTATAGTTCAATGTTCTTGTAACTTGCTTGGATGCTTGCTCCCTTTCATTTGGCCTCTATTTATAGGCTTTAGTTGGTCGTGCATTGAATCTGCCAAAAAAGGAAATTCTGCCCAGAATATCTTGAAATTGCATTTCATGCCCTTGAAATCTAGTCAACAGATTCTGATTTGATTTTCTTGCAATCATTGCCACGATTTGTATTGATATAAAGCTACATAATATCTTTTCCTTACTGTTGCAAAATATTACAGATATTCATTCTAGAATCAAGGGATAATGTAACTTAATTTGACTCAAATCATATCATATCATTTTTACATGGTAAGTATCATCGGTTAGAAGCATATTTATCATGTGTGGATAAAATCATGACAAATCAGTTAATTTGATTCCTCAAAATTTGAAATTCAAATTTTGGATTAGCTAAATAATTTCTTGATTAACTTCCCAATTAATCAATCAAATAAAATCACACATATCTTTTCCATAAACATCCACACGTTTTTCTTGGTATAAATCGGCTGCTTTATTATGCTATTTCAAATTTACCAACCATTTAAATATCATTACTTTGATTCATTTGGTTCATAATTAATGCAATCCTTTTTGTCTTTCATTAAAATATCATCCATCTTATTATAAGTTTATGAGTAACTCAACAATCTCCCCCTTTTTGATGAAAGACAAAATCTAAATTGGAGAATTAAAATGCTTATAGTGATCTTACCATTTGAACTTACCAATTCATCTTCCTCCCCCTTCTTGTATTTCATCAAAAAGGTATTAGAAGGAGAAGGTCAAAAAAATTAATGCTAGTATGGAAGAGCATGGAGACACATAGCTTGATCCTTGTATAATACGTCTCCCCTTTGTCATCAATATAAAAAGGGTTATAGAATGTCATTATAGATTAGCACAGCTTCCTCTTAATATAACAGTCATAAATGTCAAAATGGAGTTATATGTCAATAATTCTTTGGATATATTAATATATTAGAATGTCAATATTTCAAAACTCTTTACATCTCCCCCTTTCAAAAATGATTGAATCATGTGATACTTTATTGTATGTAATCAAACTATTTTCTCCTCCCTTCGATGTAATAATTGGAACATACAAATCAAGCATAGAAGCAAGGGATAAGTACCGTTGATGATTATATCTCCCCCTTAATTCATGCCAATGTCATTATAGCGCAATTTATACACCGTTGGCATATTTTCCTCCTTGCAAAAATAATTTAAGCATATAAGGTCAATCTTGGGGGCATGGGATAACATGAATGTAGATGATATGAAAAGATACACACAATTTAAATTATTTATCTCCCCCTTCATACATTAATTTTAAGACGGATGCATGGGGTTATAAGACATACAAAAGTGCAACAATCTAGGATAAATTACATTTTCTCTATCCTAAAAATAGTTATTCAGGAAGACACAAACAGCATATGAATTCTCATAGACAAATAATCATATTAGTTTGTCCAAGCATGCATTATAGAGTCAAGGTCTAGTGTATGAAAAAATATACTGTACGTATACAAATGTTAGAGCTTCGTTTTTCATTTTTTTGAAAATGGAACTTCAAGCCAAAATCTATTTCAACAAAAAAAAATGATGTTCATAACATACATGCAATCATACCCACAAACATATCAATCATATCAATGACAAACATAGAGAATTATTGGGCAGAATATGTGGCTATATCTTTAACATCATGTTCAAAGAGTAATCACTTTTGAATTATTATTACTAGCCAGGACCCGTGCGTTGCCCCAGGAATACAATGTTAAATAGTTACATGGTACTTTGAAATTATCAGTGAATAGTGAATAGATCGAAGTCAAAAAAATACGGGGTAAGTAGTGAAAACATGCTGGAATCTTAAGAGATGAAGAAAATAATTACATTGTGCATAATATGTAATGAATCCTCAATACTGCATAACGTAGAGTTGAATTAAACATATGTTCAAGTGTAAACTAAAATGAAAATAAGCTTGAATTAAGGCAGATGGCATGGCAGGGGAGCGATGGCAACGCTACATCGATTCTTCTTCAGGCTGTATTAAGGGGGAAATAAAAATTAGATATACTTAGATCTGAAACAGGTAAAAGCAAAGGTAGAATGAAATGCAAATGTGTATATATTTGTTACCTGGAGAAATAAATATCGTCGCGATGCCTCAAGAAAGAAACTTCCTCCTCCTAATCAACTGATGTGATGACATCGATAGAGGGTTCGATTCCACCTAGTCGAGGAGGCTCAATGACAAACACCCATGGTTCTTCTAGGTGATTGTCCAATATGGCATATAATGTAAGCTCAGCTTCTGGCTACATATATTAGAAATGAAATGTATTAATTAAAGTAAAATCATATGTGTGAAGCACAAATGTAAAAACATTACAATAATAAGCTCACCAATGCTGCATAGCCACTTAAGATGTCGGTGCTAGTGTGGAGAAGAATTGCTGCAACATCTTAAAGAACGGTAAAAGTTCGAGTACCCGAGCTATCTCGTACATCAACTTTGAAGAAGAATCTAAAGGGTGGAAGAAAATGTTACAGGGAAATATCTATTCCACAATTGAGTATACATTAACAATGTACAGGTTAAAGGATACTGAAGGAAGGCAAAAAAAGATATACCTCTGAGTAGTTGCATCTCGTGGATGTGGACATGTACAGTACGGTATATTGAGGTCAAAGACATAATAATGGGAACATAAAAGGCAATCAGGGCAAGAGGTATAGACAATTGGGAAGATACTTTCCACGTATACGAAGATGCGATAATATGAAACCTGCAAGTGCACATATATAATAGCACAATACACAAGTTGGGTTAGTTGTTATCAAAATGACTTATATGTGTAATAGCATAAGAAGTGTAAGACAATATTGTGATACATTATGTAATGGAGAGTATTCAGTAAGTGTGATTCGTCTAGCAACGAATAACTTTTCCAAAATAGGTATTCGCAATCTTCTCCGACGTATAAATTGTAAGCGTCATTGAGCATGTCCATCATCAGTCCACCTATTACATGCATAAAATACAATTGAACACAGATATACATTTGGAGTAAAATTTTGTAAGTAATTGCTCATCACATATCATAGCATGAAGATCAAAAATGTGGGATTCACTATACCATCCCCCAAACTCTGAAGTATGTTCAATCGGTGGGTTAATCAACAATCGGCTTCTAGGTGTTGTAGATAACATAATTCCTATGAAATATATTTGACATTTTAATATGTTCAGGAAGTGCACCGAGAAATGGAAGCAAAAATAGAATGTCAAATATGTAATGGTTGGATATGATAAATGATATACACACCTTTGTAACTTCTTGCAAGTACCCTAGATGCAAGCAGTATATTTTCAAATAACAAATTACGGGAAAGTTGGTTGCCTTCAATTTCAGCAAAATCTCCCCATAAGGTGAGTTTCAATGCATTCAGCCTACAAAAGAAAGAGTAATATTTTAATATGATGTACTACGCAACAGAAAGTTTAAACATTAAGAACAACATGACAAAGAGGACAATCTGTTATAAGTTGGAAGCACATACTGCATATCACAAATAAGCACATCTCGTTTAAGGGTTCCTGCACGTGTCTTAACAGGGTCCGAAATTGCAACAACCAAACCAATAATGTCTGCAGAACGTAGTTAGTAAGAGGCATGTACGGAGGGGTTGAATAAATCAGAATATCGCGGTATACTATAATTACCTATTGTTTGTGCAATGGGTTGTAAATGCACATAGACATCAAGAAAAGGAACCAATGGTGGGAGGCGGTGGTATGGGACTGCATCTTACTCATCAATCAAGTCCAGTAATTCAGTCTTATGCGTGAAAAACAACTTAAGGTCGTGGTCCATGATTTCTTTATCCTTAGGTGTGGTGTAACTAACTGAAAAACCAGAGAGGCGATGTAGTCGACCCATTTTTAGTATAAACTTCCACCTATCGATGTCTTTGTCCATTATAACACCTAAAATCTCGTTACGCTGTCAATGCATAAGAGAAGATGTTAGTATTAAATTGAGAGAACCGGTGAAAGCCAAATAGTAGTCAAAATGGAAATACCTCAGCGTCCATAAAGACAACCTTCCAAACATTACGATTGCTATATGCTCGAACACTCAGCATTCTCATCAAGCGTACAAAAATACAGATAGATGTACTATAATAAGAGATGCTACTGATTGACATACAATCAAATGAGACAGATGTCGTCATGCCTGTAACGGTACATAAACAAATGCAAAATAAAAGTAAAGTATTTGACGAAATATGTCGATTTACTCAACGAAAGTGAAACCATAAGATAAGCAAGTAATGACATTGTATAGATATAACAAATAAGTAGGCTACATTAATGAAACATTCAACGTTAGCTGCACTATTCACAAAAATGGATAACTAAATGAGCTTCGAAGTAGGAGGAAATAGAAATTGGTAATGTGTAGTTGTAATATATGAATATCATTTCGTATATGAAAAGTTTGTTTCTTATAAAGATATGGAATCTGAGGATCGGTTTGTTGGGGAAAAAAAAATATATGCCATCATATAGCAAAATGACAATAAGAAGACATCATCACTGAGGAGCTAAGGGGGAAAAAACACAGAACAATGGAAAGTTTACTTACTTCATAGTCCTCATATCATGGTGTGTCCATAATGTACGCACTGAACGAAACGATATACATAAAATGTACAGTAGCATTAACCGAAATGGGGTACGTCTCTGAAGATTTATCTGTATACAACATTCTTGGTGACATTACCAGGGATATTACTCTTATTACAAATTAAAAATTTTAACCCAGATGGGGACGTGACGCGGGAAATGGCTACATAAAGCTGTCCATGTGAGAACACTGGTTTGGGAAGGTAGACCACAACATGCTTGAGAGTTTGACCTTGACTTTTGTTGATTGTCATTGCGAACGCCAATTTAATGGGGAATTGACGTCTTTTAAATCCAAATGGCGTGTCATCTGAAGATGGTGTCAAGTCAATACATGGAATGATCACTTTTTGCCCAATATTGCGACCAGTAATAATTCTCGCTTCCAAAACCTTACTCCCAAGACGTTCAACAATCAAGCGTGTCCTATTACACAACCCCAGATGTGGATCAAGATTCCTCAACAAAACCACTGGTGCACCTATTTTCAATTGAATTTCATGGTTCGGCAATCCAGAGAAAGTTAACCCATGTAGTATTTCCGGTGGGTGAATGTCGTCGATGTCGGGATGCTCATTGCTCTCCTGAAATATATCTGAACTCAAGTATGTGTGACAACTTCCAGGAAGCATTCCTAAAATTTGGGAGTTCAATTGATCAACATCGTTGTTTGTGGCAGCAAGTATGCAGCGTTCTTGCATGTAACAACCGTCATTGTATCTGGTAGATAACTCAAGGTAAATTTCTGATATTAGGTTATCCAACCCATGATTGTCATTTGGAATGAGGAACTTAGAAGGGATTTGTATCCAATTGGCTTCGCTCCCATCTTCCAATGATATACCGGGTAATGTGCCATCACCAACACTCAAGATCCAATCCGCAAACTGTCGCAACTGCTCGTATTCATCGCATCGTAAGTATGGATCCCTAAGTCGCATGTTGATCCTTAAATGCACGACTTGACAATAAGGCCAGAAACAGGACCTAGAAATAGATGCCGCAACTGTGTCTGCTCTTCCACCTTTTGTTACAACAGGAAGTACTTGTCGGAAATCACCGCTAAATACAATCAATTTTCCACCAAATGGTTGAAGTTCATTCCTACATATATCTCTGAACGTACGGTCTACTGTCTCAAAAACATGACGGTGCGTCATAGGTGCTTGGTCCCATATTACCAATGAGGTTTGGCGGATCATCTCAGCCAACTCTGAATGCTTAGAGAAGAAGCAATACGATGTGTCCGTCGCATTAATAAGGATCTTGAATATTGAGTGAGCAGTTTTCCCTAAGGGTAGTAATAACGCTGCTATTCCAGACGACGCAACTGATAGAATAATTTTCCCTTTCGAATGAAGGGCAGCGATGATAGCTTTCCAAACATAGGTCTTGCCTGTTCCGCCACTACCATATACAAAGAAGCATCCTCCTTTATTGGAATCATCAGCAGTAATTACATTTTAAAACACTTGCATTTGGTAGGAGTTTAATGTAGGAAGCAATGAAGTTAAAGCACCAGCTTCTGTGGCAATGTCATAATCTAGTTGCTCCCAAATTAACCGGTTTCTAAGTCGTTGTGCAACATCAGCGGATGGCAATGGCATCGGAGGGAAGTCTGTCAAGGAACGACCATTCTTATTTAAAATGACTTGCAGTTTGTATAATCCAAGATTTTTCCTCTGTTCAACACTTAAACGCATGTCATCATCATGATGTTCACGTTGTAACCTTCGTTCTAAGTCATCTGTTAAGTCTTCCCAGTGACCTTCCCACAATGCATTAGGTTGTCCAATCTCATTGTACATAAGCATGGAGCAGAATATACTTCGTAGTTGCGCCCCAGTAGCCCATGTAGCTGCTTCAGTGAGAGCATCATCCCATTCACTGTTATCACTAACCAATCCCCTTGTGCAGCAAGCTTCACGGAATGTAGGGAACAACGTGCCATGAAATGTTCTCAAGTCATCATAGCATGTGGCCCCACGAACAATAGTAAGCAACATTCTCAAATAGTATCGCTCTCCTGAGTTCGGATTTGCAAATGGTAGTCTCCCAATACATACACGCTGTTGACGTCTGGTCCACTTTTTCGAACTCCGATTCCAAACGTAATACATTGGGAATTCAGCATATGTGTATTGCCTTGCTTGAGGGTCATCCATATTGACTTGAAACCATGCCCTGAGCATACTAATTCGATGTCGAGCCATATTAAGAACATCATCCAAGTTATCACCATCTCTAAAAAGAATGTTATGCTGCCCTGGTAAATGGTACTGTAACATTTCAACAGATGGGTACCGGTGTGTTATTTCAAACTTAAATATTCGCCACATTGCATCTGTAGCGGATGCGTATCTACCGTCTAAGTATTGTTGGATCTCATCAACATCTGAATGTTGATCGTCGCCTCCTTCTCCATTAGGTTGACCATGTTCCTCAATGACAAATGTAGCTCGATCAGGACCTTTATGCATATACTTATGAAGGTACTTAATAACTTTCTTTTGTGCACAACGCTCAACATTGATGTGTGCGTCATACTTAACACACAAATCACGATTATATGGAACAACCCACCGATTATCAATCTGGTTTCCATTAATGGTAATCATTCTACCATCATCTCTACGCCGATATCTAACAAATCCATTTTCTTCAATACTTATGTACTCAGTAAAGGCCTTTGGGTAGTGCTTTGTGCATGTAGGTCCATCCATACATGGAAGATGGGGATTAAGTACCCCACATGGGCCATGGATCATGTGCTTGGTAACGGTTTCATATGCAAGTGGATCTTCAACTTGATCAGGAAGCTCAGCGCAAATGAAGGCATCAATATCCTCAGAGCAAGTAGGTTTGTCATTAGGAGCAGGAGTCAGGAGGATATGAGCATGGGGTAACCCTTGTTTTTGGAATTCAATAACATAGATATCTACAAAATTGGAAACAAATAAAGTTACCAACACTTGTTATAGCAAAATGCAAAGTGGAAATAATGTTGCACAAGTACAAACAGACCTGCAACAACGGTGCCGAAGAAGGTTTTCTCTTTGAAATCTCTCATCAACTCCTATAGACATAATCGAAAGACACGGGCTACAATATCTGGCCTGTCATTCGCACGTTGTCCAGGTTGTTGATCTAGTACTTCTCGTATTTCTGGCCAATTTGGGTTACAGGTAAATGTGATGAAGAAATCTGGGTACCCAATATGTGCACATATTGCCATCGCGTCGAGGAAGTGTTTCCTCATGTACCGCGGACCCCCAGTAAAAGAAGAAGGTAGGATGCACCTTCGACCAATGGTGTTGGCATCGGATTCACCAGCGGTGATGGCGTCTTCTAAACCAGCATACAGTTCAATACACAACACATCTTGTTGGTATCGTATGTAACGGAGACGCTCGTGCTCAATAACAGTATAACAATCAACTATGAATTGAAGGAACAATCTCCCCCCTTGAAGCAAAATGTTAACTTCATTAATCCTGAACTGTATTCTGTATGCATAATACTGAAGCAATGTAACACCTTCACGACGGTTACTTAACCCGTACGCCAATGGAATGCCGCGTATCCATCCATCTGTTTCGAAGGGAAATAACAGCCGATATTGGAGGGCCATATAAGAAGGATGGGTCCCATATATTCGCCTTACATTTCCAGTAACCGTTCTTAAAATTATATCAGTACCAACTACCTCTGCACCTTCACCTCCAACAATAAGAGCAGCAACTTCATCAGCAGTTGGTCGCATGTATTGCCCCCCGAGCCTTGAAGTGATGATGCGGATGCCCATATCATGAACATTATCAGTATTAATAATGTCTCTTACCTGACGAAATACTTGTACATATGGATTGCATGCATTCAACATTTGCTGCAAATTCTCCACGGTGGATGCATTGACCCCATTTGCATTGCCTCCCCTCCTAACAGCGTTGACTCTATTGCGAGACTCATGCTGCGTTTCGTAAATGTAGAGTTGTGCAAATCTTGGGGCATGGCCTTCAGGTGGCAATAACGACCCGATTTGATGATAGTTTGATTCACTTATTCGAAATGTGTATGGTCCACGACCATCCATAAGAGAGTAATCAATACTTGCTCCCATTGAAGTGAAAGACAACATGGAGTTATAAATACGAATATTCTCCATAAATGTTCTATCACTAAACAATGAAGTCAGAAGAGGTGGGGGTGCAGGTAATGGAGGCAATCTTACTTGACCGAAGTGGCAACATATTCTGAAGCGAGGTTCATGATTTCTGCCGCCTCGCACCTTCTCATCATACCACATTGTTGCATTACAGTGAATGCAAGTAGTCATGGTTCCAGTAAATGTCCATCGATGTGTAAATTTTCTCACATGTGTGTTCCGTCCTGATCGTGACAAATTGAAGTTCAACAGTCTGGATTCTTCCTGATATCGCTGATATTGAATGATATACGTAGGATGGTTGATATCTACACATCTCTTTGTGAACAACCTCCATCTGGCATTAAGGCGAGCTTGCTTGGTCCTCAGCCACCTTCTTGTGGGGTCCGGGGCCATATTGTTCTCCTAAGAGTATATATATATATATATATATATATATATATATATATATATATATATATATATATATATATATATATATATATATATATATATTATATATATATATATATATATACGTATATATATATGTATATATCTATTTATATATACATGTATGTATGTATGTATGTATATATATATATATGTGTGTGTGTGTGTGTGTGTGTGTGTGTGTGTGTGTATGTATGTATATGTATACATATATGATTGAAAGAAAGCATAAGTTATTGGTGAATTAGAAAAGTATGCCGGTGTGGTGTTATGCATAGTGACACAAACGCACAGAGGATGTCTTCTTTGTCAATGTTTGATGAATTTTTATTTGTGTATGTGGGCGTTTTGTATGCGTAAAGGTTAGTGCATATGTATATTACGTAAGTATTCAACATGGGCCAAATTAAATGGAGGTAAGATTCATAGTGTTGAAATAGATGTCATTGACTGTGTAGTGTATTAATTTTTGAAAAGTGAATAACATGTTTAAGTTGCATAATTGTAAACTGAATGTGATGTTCACCTACGTGGATATTGGGTGGTTATTCATACCCAAAAAGAACATAATGTACTATACCATTCCATTTATTACGTCCTTTTTTGATGCATTAACTGTATTTAGTATTTATCAATTTTGAATTCTTTTTCACGTTAAATATAAATCAAACTTTTCGTTTTTTCAGTGCTCTGTGTAGATGTAGTAACTAATTTGGACAAATTCACATATGTAGATGTTGTTTAGATATTCCAACCCCAAAATAGTAGAACGTATTACATAGGTCTATGCATTCTTTACATTTGTTTTCTTGTGGTTATTGCGTAAATGTGTTAAGTCTTCATCATTGGCCAAATTAAATGATTGTCAGATTCATTGTGTTGAAATAGATGTCATTGGCTGTGTAGTGTTTAAATTTTTTTAAAGCGAATAAGATGTTTTAGTTGCATAATTTTAAGTTGAATAAGAGGTTCACGCACGTGGATATTGGGTGGTTTTTTGTACCAAAAAAAACAGAATGTACTATACCGTTCCATTTGTTATGTCCTTGTTTGATGTGTTTACTATATTAAGTATTTATCAATTTTGAGTTCTTTTTCACGTTAAATCTAAATAAAACTTTTGATTTTGTCAGTGCTCTATTTAGATGTGGTAACTAATTTGGACAAATTCACATATGTAGATGTTGTTTGGATAATGCAACCCCAAAATAATAGAACGTATTACAGAGGTCTATGCATTCTTTACATTTGTTTTTATGTTGCTATTGCGTAAATGAGTTCCATTTTTTTCTGATACTTGTACGATCTATTATTAAACATGATAGTACCGGTATGTATAATGCGTTGGTTATTTTTAGTAAATGTATGTATTCTAGTGCATCTTTGTATTGGGTTATTGTGTTATAGCGTTTGGTTTGTAATTTCCACATTTGATGTTTTTATTGCAGTACTGTCGAGCTTCTTTATACTATTACATTAACATCGAGAAGGAAATAGGAGAGGGTTAGATGAAGGTAAGTACAATAATACAAACCGATAAACAATATATGAATAATATGTCATTCTCTAAGGTTAGGACATTCATAGTATAAGGAGAAGCAAATTGAACGTGAAAAATCATCTAAAACATATATGCAATGGAACGATGCAACTTCAGGTTAAGATCAAAGTGGATAACATACATGAGCTGATATGTCCAGAATTATGTAGTTACGCGATCATATGACCAAATACATTTAATATTATAACAAAAATTATTTTCATATGCCTCCTTTAATATTTAGGTAAAAACTATGTTTAACCCAGAGGTTTTGGAATTATTATTTGAACTCCATAATTAGGGTATTTGCTAAAATATGCAAACAATCTAATATCATTTAGCCACCCTTATGTTGGTACTTCTTGAGGGTAAATGATAATAATTTTTAATTGGATGGAGGTCAACTAATAAGTTTGAAAATTGTGTGCTGAATATAGTGTTTACTTGAGTTAGAAGGGGGTGTATCGTAATTTCAAAGTACCCTTTAAATAAGTGAAAACTACATCTTGGGGCACGACATGGGTCTTGTCTGGTATTAACTAATTAATGTGTAATTTCTCAGTTTAGTCGAGTTGCCCATAAAAAAAAAAAAACCAAGGTAAAGCCGATTATGTAATGTAGTTTATTTTAATGTAATTTAAGTTGACTCTATTTATTGTATTTTTGATTGTTTCTTATATTATCAAATAGAACTTAATGCCACACAAAAACAGTAGAATTGAAAGACGTGGAGAAAACAAAAGTCAAGGCTTTTTGTCATGCATCGGTTCACAGTGTTCATGAATTTGCGTCGATGGAGTTGGTTCAAAATGGTACTTGAGTTTATTTAGTGTACTTTGCTTGTGTTGGTTTTTTGTAATAAGATATTACGTAGTTTTTGCAATAAGATGTGAATTTGTGATTTCTCAGTTTAGTGGAATTGCCCATCCAAAAAACCAAGTCAAAACCGATTATATAATGTAGGTTAATTTAATGTAATTTAAGTTGGCTCTATTTTTTTTTAATATTCTGTTGGTTTCTTATATGCTTGAACAAAACTTTTTAGTAATTTAATAATGTAATTTAAGCTGCTATATTCTGTTGGTCTCTGATTGTATAATGTAATATAAGCTGATTATATAATGTAATTTAATTTTATTTAGTTTGGCACTGGGACCGATATTTAGGATTAGGACAGCAGCCCACATTTACTCCCTTCACCATTCAAGCGTCCGCCTAACCGACATCAACTCCATTTTTTGTGGGACGCTCTCTCTCCCTCCTCTCACTATTCACTCATCCTCCCCAACGATTCCCTCTCCTCTGCAACTCACTCTCTATCTCTCCTCTTACCACTCATCCTCCCCGTCGAGTGAAGTGGTCCTAGCGAGGCTATGAACTTCCAGTTCTACAATCATCCTTTGGTTTGTCATCTAGTCTATGCCCAAATGATGAGATCCGCCTCGTACACCACCCTTGCGCCGCCACCTGAACAATACAACACCACCAACATGTAGATCGGCGGAATCCGGGCCCGGCGGTACTACCCACGCTGTTAACACGCCACTCAGGTGGTGGCGCGTGGACATAAGCGCCTCCATGTTTGGGGTTGTGTCAGATTGTTCAGCGAGGCTTGGCCAGATCTGGGGGTTGGAAACACGATGGAGGAAGAAAGGAGTCGGAGGACACCTTCGTAGGCAGCGCGTTTGGTACACGCGCCACCCCTCCTGACGAATCTGATGGGTACGGTATGGTTGTTGGGCTTGTGTTGTTCATAACCCTTGTTGGTTCCCATCTGGTCACTGTCGGTGTCAATGAATCTCCTCCTTTGAGTTCCTCTCTGCTATTCGGTGCGTATTCATGGTGATATTGGTCATCATCAGTACAACTGACAGTTGGTTTGTGAGGTTCAATTATAAGTTTATTTTAACTTTTTGTTTGGTCTTCTGGGCAGGTTGGATGGTGAGGTGCTAAGAGTTCTGGGCATGAAGTTGGATTTGTGATCGAGGAATAGCAGATAACGATCAGGACAGGAGGTATATCTTTATGACAATTAGGTGTATGACTGGCTTGTTTTCTGTTATATCAGATAGTGTTGCTCGTAAAGTAGGAATATCTAAGTTGAGGTTGTAAGTTTGTAATCATATTGTCGTACATGTTATTAGGTGCAATTTACTTATTGTAGCCAAATATGTGTTAAATAATTGGTGGATTTAGTGATTAACTCCCATAAATAAACGAATTATAGGTTTCTGGGTTGGGAATTTGGGGAAATTTGATTGGTTATTACTGATTGGGAAGAAATCTTCAGTTGATTATTCTTAATTGTTACACTCTTGATTTCTAAAAGGGACATAGTAAATTGGTTAGTTAATTAGAGTTGAGTTCCTATGCTCTTGATTTGCAAAAGGAGTTGAGTACCTATGCTCTGGGTTATATCTATTCGCTAATTAATATTAATTTTTTTTGGCCTGATAGTTTGATTATTTCGTAGTGTTAGATATGTTTTCTTGGATCCCCAAGTGTCATATTGGGAAGAAGTTTGCATTCTTTAAATAAAAAATCCAGCCACCAACCCCCCCCAAAAACCCATTTTCCAAAATATACGAAGGCCAAATTTGAGCTAAGTCCATCCTTTTAGTTTAGAATCATATTATCTTACAAATTATTATGTTCAATGTACTAATTATAGCCAAATATGTGTAAAATAATAGTGGATTTAGTGTTTTACTCTCATAAATTAAGCAATTATAGGTTTCTCGTGTGGGATTCTGGGGAAATTTGGTTGGTCATTGCTCATTAGGAAAAATTCTTTAGTTGATTATTTTTGAATTGTTATACCCTTGATTTCTAAAATGGACTTAGTGAATTGGTTAGTTAATTTGTGTTAGATTCTTATGCTCATGAATTGCAAAAGGAATTGGTTTGCTTGTTTTCACGATGCAGGCACTAAGAACGCAACAGCAAGGTAAAACTGACTTATTTTTCGGGTGAAATAGAGAAGTTTTTTTATAAGGCAGTTATGTGATCGGTTGGCTCAATCTTTACATCACAAAACTGACCATTGAAAAAAAAGTATTAGCTATGTACTTTAACTTCATCATGTTGTAGGAATATCTAAGTTGAGGTTGTAAGTTTGTGATCATATTATCGTACATGTTATTAGGTGCAATTTACTTATTGTAGCCAAATATGTGTTAAATAATTGGTGGATTTAGTGATTAACTCCCATAAATAAACGAATTATAGGTTTCTGGGTTGGGAATTTGGGGAAATTTGATTGGTTATTGCTGATTGGGAAGAAATCTTTAGTTGATTATTCTTAATTGTTACACTCTTGATTTCTAAAAGGGACATAGTAAATTGGTTAGTTAATTGGAGTTGAATTCCTATGCTCTTGATTTGCAAAAGGAGTTGAGTACTTATGCTCTGGGTTATATCTCTTCACTAATTAATATGAATTTTTTTTGGCCTGATAGTTTGATTATTTCGTAGTGTTAGATATGTTTTCTTGGATCCCCAAGTGTCATGTTGGGAAGAAGTTTGCATTCTTTAAATAAAAAATCCAGTCACCTACCCCCCCCAAAAAAACCCATTTTCCAAAATATACGAAGGTCAAATTTGAGCTAAGTCCATACTTTTAGTTTATAATCATATTATCTTACAAATTATTATGTTCAATGTACTAATTATAGCCAAATACGTGTTAAATAATAGTGGATTTAGTGTTTTACTCTCATAAATTAAGCAATTATAGGTTTCTCGTGTGGGATTCTGGGGAAATTTGGTTGGTCATTACTCATTGGGAAAAATTCTCTAGTTGATTATTTTTGAATTGTTATACCCTTGATTTCTAAAATGGACTTAGTGAATTGGTTAGCTAGTTGGTGTTGGATTCTTATGCTCCTGATTTGCAAAAGGAATTGGTTTGCTTGTTTTCACAATGCAGGCACTAAGAACGCAAAAGCAAAGTAAAACTGAATTATTTTTCAGGTGAAATAGAGAAGTTTTTTTATAAGACAGTTATGGGATTGGCTGGCTCAGTCTTTGCATCACAAAGCTTACCATTGAAAAAAAAAATGTTAGCTGTGTGCTTTAACTTCATCATGTTATTCACTATTAACTCACCGTTGGTTTTTTTTATGTCTGCCTCTAGTTTATACCTTGCTATTAATTAAGATAGGTTTTTTTTTGGGATTGGAAGGTTGCTTCTTTCTTAGTCTTAGATTCTACATGCCGCTATCAGTTTCTGTATTCTTGTTATTATAGGGTGGCCCTGTGGTGTTGATATTTGTTGAGCTGTTATCATATTAATTGCTTTGAGGTGCACCGAGTTTTTAGCTTATTAATTGGCTGGAGTTGCCGATGGACATTTACACGTGGCTCCATAGATTTTTTTGATGGTCTTCATATCTGCCTCTGGGTTATATTTGTTGTTTTGTGTAGCTTATTTTTAGCAACGTCTCAGTTGCAGAATCTTGTTAATAGTTTGACCTTCTACCAGTTGTGCAGCATTTTAGCAAAGGTATCAGTTGCAGAATGTGGTTTTGGGCACTTCAGTAAGGGTCAATGTGGTGGGTTAGGGTAGGTGTTGCTCATGGTCTTGCTCGTATGGTTGTGTTTCAAAGTGTTTAAATATTCGTTCCTACCACATTAAGCAAAATATGCGCTGGGTAACATGAGGGGTATCCATCCATCATCAGTATTATGAAGCACATGCTATAGTTTGTATGCTAATAAAAATCATCACTGAGCAGGAAAATGTGATGTAGGTTTTAATCTGCTAGATTGAGGAAGACCAAGGGGAACACACAGAGTCAATCAAAGACGAATACAATTTGCACTCACCAGATATATTAGCCTGCGATCTTGGTAGGAATTCGTCTCCCTTTCTAGTAACTGAGAAAGAAAAAGAAAAAAGTGATTTGCATTTTCTTTGGCTGGATTGAGGGAGGATATGGGTAAACAAATAGATTCAGTAAATGACATACAATCTGCACTTACCAAAACCTAATTAGCTTGCGATTTTGGACGTTGTTGCTATTGCAGGTCTCTAACCTTTTCAAGGGCAGCTTGGATGTTGTTGCTGATGCAGGTCGATGCAAAGAAGGCCCGTGCAATGGGTATAGAGAGAGTGAGAGAGCGACAGATTGTGAAAAGGGGAAGAAATATTCAAACTGTACTCCTGTGTGGTGAATGTGGGGTGTAACGGCTTCACTGAGTGGGAGATTGTGTTTTGTATTCGCTAGCTTAAGATTTTTAGGGTTTAACCGTGTAACTCCATTAGTGGTAGTGGGAGGTGGGGTTGAGGGGCCTGCTGATTTTTTTTTTTTTTTTACGAAATTAGTTTTGATGGTGAGATGTGTCGTGGGGATTGAAGCAATGGTGGTGATGTATTGAGTAATCGAAAATTAACGGTAAAGCAGGGAGGTAAAACACTAGGAGTAGAGCAGTTACCTCTAGAAGGAATTAAAAAAAATTTGGTTGGGCAGTTATGCAGATAACGTGACTGATTTTTAGGAGAGAGGGGGATTGAGGGTGTGGTGGGACTCGAAAATTCAGGAGGTTGACCCAAAAAATTATAGTTTAAAAAGTTTATAATGAACGGATGAGATTTTTAACAAAGTTAGATCTACAGCTGCAGATTGCTTGGGTTCCGCAATTTAAGGAGGGAAGAGTCAACCGAACATCTCTTTTATATTATATAATAGATATGTTTTCCCCCTTAATACGCACTCAAAGATTTAAGTCCGATATGTTAAACTGATAAAATATCTAAATCTAAAACTGATTCCATGTAATATATGAATGTAATAATATAGAAAAAGGACAGTCCGGTGTACAAGTATCCCGCGTTCACGCAGGGTTCGGGGAAGGGCTGCACTCCAAAGGGTGAATTGTAGGCATCCTAACCTGACTTGGTCAGTGGCTGATTCCACGACTCGAACCCGTGACCAATATACTTTGGGGAAGTCTATCTTATCTAGTAGATGATTAGTATACTTTTTAGTCATATTTTGCTACTTATGGGTAACATAACATTCTTTGATTTCAATGTCCTTGATGGAATTCTTAAATTGCAAAGGTTGTTACTTCTATGTGCACTGCCTTTTTGTAAAATCCAAATTCTCAATTTCTCATCATATAAAAACATATAAGGATTATCACATAGACCTATAAACAAGACTTAATTTAGTATATTCCTTTTTCAGAGTGATTAATCAAATATAATATATAAAGGTGAAGTACAACAAATAAAGATACAATATAATACATGCCAAGATGAAATCTCGTAACATATTAATGTCAAAACATTAAAAATCCATTACAAGATATGTTGGAGCCCTCGTATATAGATGAAGATTTTAAATTGATCATATAGATAGATAATAAAATAAAAATTTCGAAATACATAGCCATGTATAGAGATAGTATGACAATATCAAATGTCAGTACGCACTCCATATCAAGTCAAATCTCTATTTACAGAATTGGGATACAATTCTCTGGACATGGAATCTAGTTCAATGAGATAGGCATGCATACATCAACAATCAAATTTTAAATGCAAGTTTCATGTAGTAAATATGCCATGTGATGCAAAAGGTGAATGACATGTTGCAAACATGATTTTAACTTTGAAAGTCATACTTATATTAAATGTCTATACATATGATCAATCTTTATGAGAAGACATATAATTTTTTCTTCTACTAAATAATTAAACCAACATGCAACTGATAAGAATGCATAATCTATCTCCCCCTCAACATGAGACATGTAAAAAATATTGAAGGGGAAAAATTAAATGTAAAAAAAGATTTACCTTATTTTTACCTGAGGCAGCCTAACACTCACCATTTTCTGAGTCAGCTTTTGACAAACATCATGTTTTATTCATCCTCTAAAATTTCTTATAATTCAAATTCTAGTAAGGATGTTTTAATTTTTCCAAGAAGGCATCCAAGTAATTTTCTGAAAATTTCTCCATTCTTCATAGAGTTCTGCAAAAAGAAATATCTAGGACAAGATTTTGGTAACCCATGTCTTTTTGGGTCCATAGTGGTTAGAAGTAAGAGAGAATACAGAGGCTAAAAATTGCTTCGGCTTTTTCTTGACATATTTTCTTAATTTATTGCTATAACTAGGAAATTTTAACACATATTTATCAATTGTAGTTTTAAAATCAGTAGATTCAAGATCGAATTGAGAAAAATAATTAATCAAAGAATTTACCTTATTTTTCTCATTTTGTAGAGCTAGTAATTCTTGAAAGTCACACTCTTGTCCTTGTCGATCTTGCTTCTGATCTGTTCATTCTCCATAGGAGTAGCCATCATTCGTAACATCTTGAATTTCTTTATTGATATTGGTCATTTCACCATGTTCTCTATACGAATCATTGCCTTCATGAACATTATAAACTTTAGACTCATTGATTTTAGTTGTCTCCTCTTATTTAACCAAATCAAGATCTAAAATTTTTTTATTAGTACTATATAATTTGCAAAGAGCATTGTTAAGCTTGTCGAGAGCTACAAATTTAACCACCACTTCGGTTATTAAATAATTTTTATAGCATAGGAAAGTAGGGATCGATGTACGAGGAAAGATTGTTTTAAAAAAGGCTAGCTTAATTCTAAATGATTTTACTAATCCAATTTATTAAATCTAATCTTAATAATTCTAAAATAATTAAAATCTAACAAATAAAAATATCGAAAAACACCCAATGATGCTCCTAAGTATTTTGGATTATATTTCGGAAAGAAAACAGTAAAAAGCTTTCCTAAATAATCTAGAAGAATAAAATCAGAATAGTAACTGAAATTCTAATTAAAATTCAAAACAACAAATAATAATCAGAAAATAAATATTAAAAATGTCAAACAGTAACCTAAAATATTATTCTTGAGGTATATAGCTTGTAACTCTTCAATTGTATCCAAATAATTCCAGAAAAATCAAATCAGAAAATTACCACAGAAAATCAATGTAGAATATTAAATTTGAAATTAGAAATAAAATAATCTGCATAAATATAAATACGAAAATAATCAAGAAAATTACCCTAATTCTAGGACACAATTTTCTGAACTTAACAATACCTAATAATTGTGATTTAACAATTAAAATCGAAATTTTCAGAATTAATAACCTAAAAACCTGCCCATATCAATTTCACAAAGTAATTCTGAAAAATTATCAAATAACTTCCAAAAATTACGAAATTAAATATGGGAAGATTAGGACACTATATAAACTCTAGGAACTGATAAAAATCAAAAATGAACAAAAATAACTATTTTTAAGTTAATTTCTAATAAACCGGTAATTAAAGACTAAAATTGATTATAAATCAATCTGAAATTATAACCACTCTAAAAATCAAAATCTAAGCTATCTAAAATTACCTAGACTCTCCTAAAAGACTATACTTTTGGGAGGGGGCCAATTGAAATTATATTGAAGCTAATAAAAATAAAACAAAAATTAACAACCTAATCAAATTAACTCTAAGCAACAAATAATGATCAAAAGTTGTCAAATTTATGAAGAATACTTAGTATAATCTCAATCCACCATGCAAATTAATATTTATCATCAACACATAAGTTAATTTCATTCATGAGTTAAACTGTAGAAGACATCTACCAGCGGTTCTTCCCCATTTTTCCTTAGATCCTAGTTTACTTAGGTCCAGCCCTAATATAAACCCTAATAATTTGATAATCTTTACACCAGCGCAAAAATTTAACCAAACTAGAGCATTAAGAATTAGAAAAACATCATTTAACACTTTGCAACCAATTTACCAGCAAATCGATTTAACAAAGATCTAAAGCGATTACCTAATTAAAAGAGAAGGGTTTGAGCCATCCATGATTAATTAGGGTGATACCTAAGCCTAAAAGATTATAACTTTTACGTATTATAATCTTCTAAACTATCAATCGAAATTGTATTTAATCAACTAGCATGCATTCTAATCGATTTAATACAAATTTCATAAACGATAAACGTCAATCGCTAAAGAATCATGAATATAAATCAACTAGGCATTAAAGCATAAAACTTATTTCAAAATAATTAATTTAGCATGGCTTCAAGAAGATTATACTAAGCATAAGAAAAATTACTCACTCATATTAAAATTAAAATCACACAATTCATCCAAATACTCCATGTTTAATAGTAAACTTAACACAAAATAAATAAAACAAGGCATAAAAGATAAAAAAATAAAAAAATAAAAAGAAACAAGAATAATCCTACTTTGCTTGATGGGTGGCGTGGCTTATGGTGATCAATATGATGATGATGGATGAGGGGGAAGAGGCATGATAGTGTATGACGATGAGGATGATGATGATGTGATGATGTGATGAAGGTGAAGAGGAGATTGTGATGTAGATGGGCTGCATGGGTTGAGGAGATGAGGCATGGGTTGAGGAGATGAGGCGTGGTCATGGTGATGGAGATTATGATGTTATATATAGGGAGGAAAGGAGGGGGATTAGGGTTAGTAATTAGGGTTTTCTTCATCTCTTCCTTAGACTTTTTCTCCTCCAAGACTTCTTGTTTTCTTCCAACTCTTGAAACCCTAGTCCAATTAAATAATTATGGAAATAATATTTTTCATAAATTATTTATTGGACCGTCTTTTCAGTAAATCGTGTAAAATCGGAGCTTCGACGTCTTGTCTTCTCATTTTTATTTTATTAATGCCTAACCTGAAAAATATATAAAATAAAGTAAATTAGATGCAATAATGTGTAACATATAGTAAAAATAATTAATAAAACGATGCATGATTTTTGACTTAACAAGCATCCCAAATCTCCTTGGCACTTTTACCATGAAAAACTGATTCACAAATCTCAATAGAAAGGCCACAGTATAGCACATTAATGGCTTTAGAATTTTTGGTCATCATCTTGTAATCATCACTGGTAAACTGATCCTTCAATTTTTCAATGACAATGGGACCTTTCTTGATAATCTGCCAAAGATCGAGATCTTTGTGCTTAACATAGAGTTTATTATTTCCTACCACTGAAAATAATTAGTGCTCATAAAATGCAGTGGACAATCAGAATCAAGATTATAACTAGTCATGGGATTGAACCTATTAGACGGTTAAGTCTCAAGATAATATCACCTGCTTTGATACCAATTAAAGACTCAGATCACCCTAGAAGATGGTGAATAGGGTGATTTCAAAAACTTAAAATCAAAATCAAATGTAAATCCAGAAATTAAATAGAGATGATACGCAATGATCTTTTAATGAGGTTGAGCCTTAATCAGGTTTAGATTCCCGCTTAGAGTTATCCATCTCTAGGATTCAACACTCTACTTCTCTTATTAAGATGAACTCTCACAATCTATCAGAGCTACTTCACTGTAGAGATCGTACTTAAATCAACCTTTTGATTTAAGTTTGAGAGAATTGTGACCTCACACCAACTCCTAAGTCCACTTCTTAATAAAGAATTCCTCAATACATTCACAACTTTTGATCACAATGCAATGCTCGGAGTAAATTCATAAATGTATAGCTCAATGTTCTTGCAACTTCCTTGGATGCTTGCTCCCTTTCATTTGGCCTCTATTTATAGGCTTTAGTTGGTCGTGCATCGAATCTGCCAAGAAAGGAAATTCTGCCCAGAATATTTTGAAATTGCATTTTAGGCCCTTGAAATCTAGTCAGCAAATTCTGGTTTGATTTTCTTACAATCTTTGCCACGATTTGTGTTGATAAGAAGCTACATAACATCTTTTCCTCGCTATTGCAAAATATTATAGATATTCATTCTAGAATCAAGGGATAATGTTACTTAATTTGACTCAAATCATATTATATCATTTTTACATGGCAAGTATCATGAGTTAGAAGCATATTTATCATGTGATGATAAAATCATGACAAATCAATTAATTTGATTCCTCAAAATTTAAAATTCAAATTTTGGATTAACTAAATAATTTTCTTGATTAACTTCCCAATTAATCAATCAAATAGAATCACATATATCTTTTTCATAAATGTCCACACATTTTTCTTGGTATAAATGGCTGCTTTATTCTGCTCATTTCAAATTTGCCAACCATTTAAACGTCATTACTTGGATTTATTTAGTTCATAATTAATTCAATTTTTTTGACTTTCATCGAAATTATCATCCAGCTTATTCTAAGTTTAGGAGTAATTCAACAGCTAGGGTTTTGGTAATTATGCATGGTTTGAATTATTCTTGGCATGGAGCATGTTGTTTGAATATACTTTGATGCGAAATGAATCTTGGATGTGTTCTTCGACTTGAAAAAATGATTTGGTGTGATTCTTGAAAAAGGGGTGGATTATGGAAATTTCTCCAATTGATTATAAAGGGTCATTTTGCTCATTTATGCAAATAAATAAGATCATGGATGTATTTTGAGTGGGTTTGAGAAAGAGAAGAATTGAAAATTTGATGTAGAAGATTATGGAGTGAAATTAAGTATTATGGCTTTTTATGGTGATGGGAAGGACCAAAGCTTTGTTATATGATTTTAAGGAGTGATTTTAGATGGGGATTTATGTGAAAAGAAAGGAGAAAGCAAAAGCAATGTGGCCGTGAATTGGCAGAAAATAGGGGACCATTTGTCATTACAGTTGTAATGATCGGCCCATCTAAAAATTGTGATTTTTGGTGGGTAGATAAATCATTGAGTTATCTTTCAAATACCTTTTGGATCGCCTTAATCTGAGTTCTATGAAATAATGTATGGCCGTTTTACTAGAACTGCGCAAGTTAGACCAAAATGGGCATACTTGTGTTCTAACCCTATGTTAGGAACCCTATTGTGGGAATCATGTTTTGCATTGTAAATGAAAGTTTTGTAGAACTTCTTAACCTTTCTATATGGGGGATTAGGTGTAAAATGGAGGTTGGAAGGTTAAGTTACAAGTCATGTATTTTAGCCCCTTTTAAGCCTTTACTTCTCTTTTAACTAAAACTATCAACTATGAAAATAAATATATTTGCTAACTATATGTTCCTATAATAATATTTTTGAATAGTCACAGGGCCTAATCTATCATTTCCTCCCTTTTTTGTGCATAATTGTACTCAGTTAGGTTTCATTAAGGCCCTGTTTGGTGAGGTAAATTGGAATGGAATGAAATCAGGACTTGAATCTTGGGGGGTTGGGTATGGAACTTCAATCCTGAACCCAGTTGTTTGGTGAAAACTGGAATGGAATCAGGTCCCACTCCTTGCTGTTTGGTGAGCAGTTTTAGAATGAAAATAACTCTGTTTTTATTTTAGAAATATTATATGCAAGTATGATTATTTATAATAATAATAATATTTACTATAATAACAATAATAATTACTATAATAATAATAATAATTACAATAATACTAATAATTATTATATAATAATTATTATTATAATTATTATTATTATTATTATAGTAATAATAATAATAATAATTATTATTATAGTATAACAATAATTATTATTTTTTTATTATAATTATAATTATATAATAATAATAATAATCATAATTATTATATAATAATAATAATAATTATTATTATTATAATTATATTATTATTATTATTATAGTAATAATAATAATTATTATTATAATTATAGTATAATAATAATAATTTTTTTATTATAATTGTAATTATATAATAATAATAATTGTTATTATATTATAATAATAATAATAATTATAATAATAATAATTATTATATTATTATTATTATAATTATTATTTTTATTATAGTAATAATAACAATTATTATTATTATTATAGTATAATAATAATTATTATTTTTTATTATAATTATAATAATAATTATTATTATTATATTATTATTATAATAATTATTATTATAGTAATAATTATTATTATTATAATTATAGTATAATAATAATTATTTTTTTATTATAATTATAATTATATAATAATAATCATAATTATTATTATATTATTATTATTATAATTATTATTATTATTATAGTACTAATAATAATTATTATAATTATAGTATAATAATAATAATTATTTTTTATAATAATAATAATAATAATAATAATAATAACAACAACAACAACAACAACAACAACAACAACAATAATGTTGAACCCTGGGGATGAGAACTTGAAACCCCCCAATAATAGGAGGGTTCAAGTTCCAGGGGTTTATGGGGGAACTTGATCCCCCCAAGTATCAAGTTCCTTTTTCCAAATTTATCACCAAACATTAGGGAGTGGAACTAGAAACCTGAGGATTCAAGTCCCCAACCCTTTTTTGCTCACCAAACACCCCCTAAAGGTCTCTCTATATCTTTAGAAATCAACACGTATTTATTAAAATTATAATGTTTTGGTAAGTATATCAATGTATTAGTTTAATCAATGATTTATCACATAATTAGTGACCTCATCAGTTATCCGTTATAGGATATTATCCTTCAGTTACTCGCGCCGCTTCAGGCTAGGTCCCTCAATCGGCTTGACAAGTGTACACCAATCTTCAGATCATAACAGGTATCAGGAGTTCACTATCAGATAATAATTAACAATACAGTTTATACTCATCTCATTCTCTGTTTTAAATTAAAATGAATAAAATACGGGCCCAACCAGCTTTTCAATGAATATTTAATAATACAAGAATGTATGTATTGAGCTTCGGCTCACAGTTCGAAATGTTTTTATGTTTTCTTTTAGGCAACTGCTTATTGAATTGCCCTCAGGCTAGCAGGCCGACTGAAGGAGATAAGTGAGTAAGAAAGGCTGAAAGAAACAGTGTTGTATTAGTGCTGAGATGCTTTTAGCACCATATTGTGAAATATTATGATGTTTGAACTATACACTCTATAAAAAATTACTTTATTTTAATGTAAACCTTTAGATAAGTTAGAAACTGTTTATGTATGGTTTTTATAGTTCGTAATTTTGTGAAAGCCTTTTAGTGGTAAGTGATGTTCAACTTTGCTTTTTTTATTGTTTATATGCAAAGCCTTGTCCTTTTTCGATTGTAGTAATACTCTGATCATTGGGTTATTACTTCTAATTGGTAAAATTAATGAAGAGAACGAAAATGACGTATTATGTGCATTTGATGTGTTACACCAGGAGAGTATAGAAGAGGCAAAACAATTGACAAAATAGACTATCAGTCAATCATTCGTGAAGGTGAAACTGACTTGCAAGAGGAATTCGTAAGCGTGGCATGAGAAACCCAAAAGTACACTGACTTCGCTGCATCAACCCATGGCCCTCCACTAGCTCCTCAGCCACCATGTTCAGAATGTGGAAGTGAAAGAGAACCTCCAATGGCAGGGCCCAATGATCCAATTGAGGTATAATAATATACATCTACTTTGAGTTATATATACTTTTGACTTCCTATTGTAAAAGTAATGCATTCTACCTTTTTAATAGTACATCATTAAGTGTTATTTTATTCATATCAACTCATGTTTATTGTTGTACACCATAATGTATTGTGCTTATTCACTGGAATGTTGTTGTATGTTTGTTTATTTGTATGAATTTGAGTTTATTATGTAAATGTTTTGCATGCTGTAATGAAAATAACATTGCATTTACTTGATCTTGTTGTTCATTAATCAATGTGAGTATAAAACAGGCACATGCTAATCAGCTAGGCTATTATCTAAGAAAATCGTTTGAAGTTATAGCAGCCTCCGGACAAAGGTTTCCTATACAACAGGTGATATCACACATTGCACATAGAACCACAAATGTTCAAAAATGTTCGAATGAAGTTAAAACTCATGGCTTGGCTCAGGATGAACATTTTTTTAATGATCTTGAATTCTTCGATGCATATTTGAAAATGGAAGTTGTAGCATTAGAGCATTACCAACGTTGAATTCCAATAGACTACACTTCACCGACTTTTGATCTTGTAATCCCACTTTCACTTGAGTGGAGAATTCATACTGTAATCAGCTCCCCTATCAAAATAACTAATACTATAAGTAGTTCACCTATATCCAATGATGAACTAGTGTCTCTAGGTGAATCTGAAAGTCAACATACATCAATGCATGATATAGCAAACATTGCTTTGTAATATTCTAAACCGACACATCATAAAACGCAGCAAATAATTTTTGCAAAATGCACCTCATAGAGAGACAAGGATAATAAAACTACTTCCATTCATATGTCAATCATCATATCTGAGATATTATAGGGACATTATCAAAGATAAGCTAACCCATGGTGAGAAGGTTGTGGTCGATTATGAATTCTTGCCTTTCAATGTAGACCATCCCAAAACGTAAGTATCTAGATAATTTAGTGCTTCTAAGTTTTATTATATAAGAAGTGGTTAATGCTAGTAATTGCATCTACATATATGTCAACAATGAGGAGGTATATGAGTTCAATGCTGTCGATAAAGAGGCAATAGCTTCAATGGCAGCTGCAGACAGCCATTTGGAAAATGGCATTTTGGACGTGTGGTCTATTATAATGAACAAGAACCAATTATCAAAGGAAACAATACGTCCGAGTAGATTTTTCTTCCCCACATATGTCTATGTAAGTCACACTTGTTGATGTATGTTCATTATAACATTAAATATTTATCAAAATCAAACCTTATTATTGGGTTCATTTGACTTTTAATTGATTTATAGACTGCTATCCTACATGTACAAAAAACATATGTTAAGTACTAGGAGTTCTACAAAGTTATGTAGCTTGAAACCTAAAGAACCAACTGGCTTAACTTGAATACGACATATTTAGTAATATTCTCCATATTCTATCATATGTGTTCACCTAATCCACATGTGCATTAAATTTGATGGTTTTGTTCATTTTGTCTATATTAGATGTGCTCACCTATCCAACTGTTCATTATATTGCATGTTTTTATTCATTTTAATTAGTTACTATAGTTCATTAATCCACACTATAGTTGCTCTTCCCAATTCTGAGAAGCAAATACTTCTTCCTCATTCTATTCCAATTTGCTGATAAGACAGTGAATATCACAAACAATCTGAAGTTGCAAGAAAACCTTAGTACAAGATATGACGATTGTGATAGTGTACTGGTACGTCTCCATAAACACATACTTAAAATACATTTATATAAAATTATAAGCTAACAGAAATCACTTTTACCAAATATAGAAACACTTTTTCTCAAAGTATTCAAAACTTTCAAACAGTCTATGTCAAACTGACTGCCAGGATAATATAAATCTTCATGATTGTGGAATCTATACCATGCACTACATGGAGACATATTATGGTGATTTACAATCATGGGACTGGGTTTCAAAAAGAGAAGGAGCTTATCTTTTTAAATTTATCCAAAAAAATTTAGTAACATTTGTGTGCCATAATGTACGTATTTTAACATCTAATTAATTTTCAGGAAGTATTGTTAAGGACACTAAGAGCAAGTATGATGCCCGAATTTTACTACATTTAGACAACATGTTGAGAGACAATGAACTACAGAAGGTGAAGTTGGACGCAAAAGCAAGGCAATATCAGCAGCTACATTACAAGTTGGCAATAGAGTGTTTTGTTTTGATTTTTCACACTATTATAAAATACACAAATTCTTCATATATAAATTTGTTCATTGACCAAATAAATATTAATGTTCATTGAAATATATAATTTTGTTCATTTTCCTGACCATATGTTCACAATCTTAATATAATTGTGTTCATTGACCTGTAAGTATGGGATGTTGTTTCCAAACAACCTTAACCCCTAAAATCCCAAAACCTTAAAATCCAATAAACTATAAACAACTACCCTAAACCCTAAGCCCTAAACATTAACTCAAAAACCCTAAACCCTAAACATTAAAAAGTAAGTAATATTTAGAATAAGAAATACTACTTTGTTCAGTTACCATTATATTATTGTTCAATATATCATAAAACCATAAACCCTAAACCCTGAACACTAAACCCTAAACCCTAACCCCTTAAACCCTAAACTCTAACGTATAAACCTAACCCTAAACCCTAAACTTGAAACCCTAAACCCTACCCCAGCCCTAAACACTAAACCCTAAACCCTAACATAAACCCTAAATCCTAAACCATAAACCATAAACCCTAACCTCAACCCTAAGCCCTAAGCCATAAACCCTAACATAACCCTATCCTAAACCCTAAACCCTAAGCCCTCAACACTATACCATTTAAAAAGTAAGTAATATTGACAATAAGAAATACTACTTTGTTCAATTACCATTATATATTGTTCAATATATTATAAAACCATAAACCCTTAACCCTAAACACTAAAGACTAAACCCTAAATCCTAAACCCTAAGGCTACGTTTAGACCTTGAAAAATTTGGGGGAAAGAAAAAAATTTGAGAAAGTTACTTTTTTCTTTGTGTTTGATTTAGAGAAAATCACAAAGAAAAAAATATAAAGGAAAGTTAGGTGAAAAATTGTTAGAAACAAATGATAAAATTTTCCTCATAAAATTGTGAGGAAAGTTTGAGGAAACTTTCCAACCTCCTCCAACCTCACATTACTTAGATGACATCAACATTCAAATTTCTCCTCCAAATTCTTGTATTTTTTCCTTAATTCAAATAAGAGAAAAAAACTCATTTTCTCCCTATTTTTTTTCCTTTACATTTTCTTCCTTCAACTTTCCTTTCCATCAAATTTTCTAAGGATCAAATGGAGCTTAAAGTATAAACCCTAACCTAAACCCCAAACCCTAAACACTAAACCCTAAACCCTAACTTAAACCCTAAACCCTAAACCCTAACCACTAACCTAAACCCTAAACCCTAAACCCAAGCCCTAGCCTAAACCCTAAACCCTAACATAAACCCTAAACCCTAAACCCTAAATCCTAACCTAAACCCCAAACCCTAAGCCCTTAACCATAAACCCTAACCTAAACCCTAACCCTAATAAAAACCCTAAACCCTAAACCCTAACCCTAACCTAAACCCTAAACCATAAATCCTAAACCCTAATCCTAAACCTTAAACCTTAAACCATAAACTTTAAATCATAAACTCTAACTAGAAACCCTAAATCCTAACCCTTAATTCAAAAAACTTAAATCCTATACACTAAACACTTTTAAAAAATTTATTGACAATAAGAAATGCTACTTTGTTCATTTGCCCTTTTACTATTGTTCACTATATCATAAAATGTTCTTCATTAAAGTTCACAAACCCTAAGAAATATTTGTTGCAATAAAAATATAGTACATCATTCACCATTTTAGTATTGTTCATTTCTAATAAGACGTTGTTCACGGACAAAGTTAGAATTATTTACTAGACTTATTTTACCAAGACACATAAACCCTTTCATTCCAAATCAAGTCTAATACTATGACACATATTTTAAAAGATATACTAGTATTTCTAACAATAGATTCAAAAAAAATAATCAATATACATCAACTACATATGCAAACCATATATCAAACGGGATCTAGTCTAGAGAAAACTTTATTACAACCATGGTATGACTAATATTTACCAACCAATTATGCATCATTATTGCAAGATTGCACGCTCCATTTATTAGTGTTTGGCCAATAAATGATTGAAACATAATCGATGTCAAACCTCCTAGAGTTCTTGGATCAAAATAAAATGGGGGACAATATCCAACTGCTGTAATTGTACTCTACAACATAGGAGAAATTTTAAAAGATAGAAATGTTATATATAGAATAATAACAAGTAAATCCCAAAATGACCATATAACTAGATGAATTCACCTGATGAAGACTTTGATAAGTTGGATTGGAATTGGACAACAAATTCAATGTAGACACAACATTGCCTTAAGAACTTGATCCACCATAAGGTGCATTCATGCGTAAAGGAACACCATTCTGAAGTAAAGTTGAAAAGGCCACAATAACAAATTAATGTGTAACATTGTTCATATCTAAGATAGTTATTGTGCAAAATGAATTACAGAATCGTTCATAACGAACCTGAAGCAACAGACCACCACTTGGATCTTTAGTTAACGACCATCTTGATCCATAAAAAAATGTACTCATATGGAATGGAGCAAAATTCTGCAACATACTCCAAAAAGAAAACAATATAAATAAATTTACTACAGAGATCAAATTACAAATAAATGCACTTAGAATTATTCATTATCAACCTGAGGCAAAGGAGCACAACTGAGATCTTTAGCTAGGATCTCTCTTAATCCGTAATAAGGTATATTCGTACGAAATGAAGCAAAATTCTGCAACAAACTCCAAAGTTCAATCAATATAAGTAACTTCACAACATAGAGCAATTTAAAAACAAATATAATAATTATAAGTTCTTTTTATCAACCTGTACCAAATGGCATCTGCATTTTGTGGTACGACCTTTGTGGATCTTTGAACTTCCACATTACTCAGCTATCAAAATTAACAATATCAAAATTAAAATTAAATCATGGGAATCTGTAAAAACATAATAATCTATTGTACAAAATCTGTATTAAGAAGTGTTACCAAGAAACATAGTTATTCATTGTGTATGATTAAAGTAATCATACCTTGAATGATTCCTAAACAACTGTGACATTTTCTGGTATGACCTCTATAGTTTTCCTACTTTCCAAATTAGTTGCCTACAAACAATAATAACACCAAAAAGAAAAATCACTTATGATAAACTATTCACAACATAAATTGTTCAAATTTTTTATTAACAATTGTTCATTGAAAAATAAAATTCTTCAAAGTAGACGATTGAACTTGTCATACCTTGGGTAATCCCTCTTCACTTGTGATACTATGTGCTGACAACTTCTTCTTTTTTCTTGCTTTTCCTTGATTACACTTCTTCTCGCTGGTACTCTTCAATCTGTTATTCCGTTGACTTTTTTCTCGAGATCTAGGAGGATTCAAAATGCCATTTGCCGAACTCATACCACGTTGTTGAACATCACCCTCCACATAAACTGAACCTACTTCTACTTCAATTAAGTCCTTCAATTTAGTAAAGTACTCCTCATAGAGGAGTCTTGCCTCTCTATTCATTTGGCTCACTGCATTCATTTTTCTACCCATCTGCATTCTCCACACTGAAGAACACACTGCAATGTCTTTCATACCATCTTCAAGAATAAGTTCATTACTTTGAATTTCTTTAATGCCTTTGCTCCATCTCTTCATAATGTACGTATCTAGCACTCTTTGAACACAACAAGTATGCATAACTTGCAAACAATGTGAATATAAAAGTCTAACCTCAGTGATTTTTGGCAAGTACAATCAATAAAGCCTTTCTCTATGTTCAAAATAACAATATACTCAAAAGTATATCTATCCAATCCCTGACCCCAGGATTCTTCCAAACAACTTACCCTGGATACATGAAACACCCTATCAGATGTATCACTATGTAACTCGTCTTAATCATAGGAAGCCCCTTTAACGAACTCTTTCAAACAATCGATAAGCTTCAATAGTATAAATAGACCTAGCATGTTTCAACAAAGTTATCGATGGAGAAGCCATCGCCACATTACCCTTGGAGCATTTGTGATTTTCACCATTTTTCTTTTCCCTCCACTCTAACACAACACTATAAAATATGTTGTAGAAGTCACACAAGTTAGCAGTTGCATGCAACTGCCATTTTATTAAGTTGTTTATGCTCCTACTCCTTTGCGAAGACAATACCCCTCCTAAAAAGTTCTTCTTTGAAAAAGTAGGGCACTACTTTTCCCTTAATGAGTAAAGATTGTTAAGCTAGTGATTGCCATCACAATCATAGATTGTCACCATCCTAAAAAATTATTTGATAAATAATTATTAAAAATATTAAAAAATTACCAATGCATATGAATAACAATACAAGAAGTAATGTATGTAGATAATCCATTTAAAAAATCAAACACCATAAGTTCCAATGAGCAAAACGTTTGAACAATATAAACAATACAAATGAGCATCATCACATGAATCGATGAATTACAATAAGTCACTAATTAATAATGAAGTAGAAAGTGATTATTAAAATATCTAGTAAGCAACAATATAAGTTTCAATGAAGAAAACATAATCAAACCTAATGAACAAAGATCAAAATAATAGAACCAGAAACATAACAAATGTTCAGACAAATACAAGTGATAAAGTAATAATAAAATCAATTACCTTTTCCAAAAGTGATCAAATTCAAGCTTCGTATCACAATCCATCAAAACTTTGTTAAAGAATTTTGTAAAACCTTCCTTTGCCATTAGTGCTCCAATATGCTTTCTTGAATTTTCAATGGTGAGAAAACAGCAAAGCCTGTGCTGAACACCCGAAAAAACTGATTTTATCGCAGCAGCCATAGAAAAACCCTTATCAGTCATAATGGTATTTGGCAATTTACCACCCATAGATTTCAAAAAAGTCTACAATAGCCATTCAAAAGACTCAATTCTCTCATTCATAATAAAATCGAAACTGAACGTGATATTTTTGGAATGATGGTTCATGCCAACGAAAGGAGCACAAACCATGTCATACTTATTTGTACCATATGTTGTGTCAAAAACAACCAAATCACCAAATAACTATAATCCTCTAACATCTGCTTGCCACGGCAAAAAAAACTAACCAAACAACGATTTTCATCAACCTCAAAATCATAATAAAAATCATTCTCACTCTTGAATCGTTTCTTGAAAATCTCAATCAGTGAATTTGCATCGCTACCATCAAATAACTTCTTATCGTAATCCTCAATCCTATGATGTCAATCCTTCAACTGAAAACCCACAAAAGAAGCTCCACCAGCTTGTTTTATCAAGGCATGGAATGCATCTGCCACTCGGACTCCTGCGTCCCTATGCTTTGTCACAAACAAAAGGTTTTCAGTTAAAACTTTCTGATGAGAAGGCAAAAGATGCTGCTCATTAGTACTACACAACGGATAATTGTGCTTAGCTACATGCTTAATGACAATCCATTTTCCACCTAAGTCAATATTAAACAGGTTCCGAGCATCAATATTTGTATACACCTTGCATTGTTGGCCTTTATTTTCTTTCCAACCTTCCTTTCAATAACAAAACTGGCGCGTTAACAAATTTTGAGTTCGAGCTCTCCTACGAATCTTATGATAACGACCATTAAACCCGACCTTAAATGCATAATCATTGTAAATCTCAAATGCTTCATCTTGAGAGTATGCAATTGATCCAACTAAATCAATTGCCAAAGGCTCCTAAGTAATAATATATCGTCCAGAAAAAATATTATCTGCAAAATAAATTACATGAATGAATAAATGAACACGCTATTAACCATAAATGAACAGCATTACATGAATACATGAACAATTATAAACCAATTTTTATATATTATATAACAACATCACAAAAATAAATGAACAACATCACATGACCAAACGAACATCTGTAATCCAATTAACAAATATAACATAAGAAAATATATTATAACAAATCCAATAATGAACAATATCACAAGTTCAAATGAACAAAATATTCACAACCTCAATGAACAGAATTCCAACAAAATAATAATAAAACGTAACCTAACAAAATTCTGTCATCATCAAGATTTCCATTATCCGTCAAGAATGCTATTCAAAATTAAAATATTCAATTAAGAGATAAATATGAACTAAATGAAGTGCATTTAATAGTAGAAGAAATAAAATTAATTATAAAACTTACAAATCGAATCTCTTCCAACTACTTTTTTGACTACTTTTCTCGCCATTCTCAAGTATAAGTGAAATTTAATTTGCAGAGACTTTTATCAAAAGCTAGCACGAAGACAGAGATGATGAAAAATCAAGCAAACTGCAAGTGCAAGTAACAAAAAAAAAAAAAGGTTAAAAAAATTAAAAAGATGTTTCTTATAAAAAAATGATAACTTTTAACAAAAGAAAAAAAAGAAAAGAAAACTTGATGCTCCATAACCTCTCACTGCACAACGTGCCTCCTTCACTTTTTTTTTCATTTTCTATAATTAATTTTTTTGTTGACATGGCTTTGGTTGATGACATGGGTAATGATGTGTTATAAGGGGGTATCAGCTCCTATGAGCATACAAGAAAATGCAATTTTATTCCGTGGCATGCTCTCGAATTTACCACCATCCCCTTTGCCTATGCTTTTACCTTTCTGCCCTTTGGTGAATCGCCTCCACTTTCCATTTTTATAGTGAGGAGAAATATAAAATATAATGACTTTCTTTTTCCTTCTAAGGAGTTTTTTCTTTTTTCTTCTGATATTGTTGCATAATTCAACTAGGAATTTATAGTTCCTAAAGATCATCCTTATAACGGCCCCAAAATGCTAATGATATAATTTACGAAAAACTGCAGTGGAAGACTTAATGATAGAAGGCACTACCGCCGTCCTAATAAGGACAAGGCTCACTGAAACCATTTAATCTTACAACTCATGTTCACAATCATAATATCTATTAAACTGAAATACTCCAAGACCAAAGTCCATAACAGTTCAACCTTAATACAATCGACTTAATCATACCATGTGCTTTTATCTCTTTGGCTTTTATCTCTTTCTGGGTTTCCCCAAGTGGCTTTTGAGTAGGTATGATTGTCCAAAGTACTTTTTGCCTTATCTGAGACTGTGATTGTCTCCTACTTTTATCGATATAAGTCTTTTATCGGCCTTATCTCACCTTAACATGTCCTTGAATTTCTTTCGTAATACTTACTTGGATTAACTCTATTCTTATACCCAATGCTTGTTCTGGCTTGCTCCAATAAGACCCAACATTGCTTAAGATTATACTCTTATCAAAATGTCCTTATTTAGTGTTCTCAAGGTATCACTTGTTCTCCCCTCATCCGACTAATCAAAGATCTGCTCCAATTCCATATTGGACAATAAAATGAATATCGTCTGGAATGAAAATGAGGGAATTGGTAGTTAAGTGAGCCATTAAGTCTAAAAGAAATAAACAATGAGATTAGAAAAGATTGACAAAAGGGGGGTTAACATGGGGTGGTTAGAATAAAGACAACTATAGGTGTATCATGAATTTTGAAATATAATGCCACAAGAATTGTGATTTATAAATATGGATCATAAAGGGTCCAATAAAGAATCAACTAAGGAGAAAGATGGCCCGGTTATACTCAGATTTAACTGATGAATTGGAAACATGATGACAAGCAACTGAGCTTCAACGAGGTGACTTTATAGCCACAAGCAAACAAGATAAGTGCAGTAGATAGATGGGACAAGCAATGTGCAATAAATAAATAGATAGATTGGATAAGCAAAGTGCAAGAGATAGACAAATAGATTGAACAAGTAAAGTGTAATGGATAGATAAATGGATTAGACGAGCAAAGTGCCAATGGATAGATAAATAGATTGGGCAAGTTACAATAGGAACATGCCTTTGCTCATGCGAAGCCAATTCGAGTACAGCAATAAGATTAAATAGAGAATGTGGAAGTTTGTTTATCAGAATGTAAGATATATGTGTGGAAGTTAAGGTTCAAAATAAAGAGAGTAAGCGGATTATGACAATCGCAATCACCCACACCAATGAGAGTTGAATTATGTTATGAATTCAAAACAAGTTATACGAGCTTATCATTATGAACAAATGAGCTATAAGATAGATGTGTGAATCAACTCTCAGCGGAATGAGCTACAATTCATGATCATGAAATAAAGATGGTGAAGGTCGAGAGAACTAGAATACTAACAACCACATAAGGTCGAACAAAAACTTATTGCACATTTAACAATGGGTTTGCAAAGACATGGAAGATTATGCTAATAGGAAATATCGGGTTGAAATGCAAGAGAGATTAAACAATATTGGATAGTATCAAATTTTGAAGATAAGACAAGTAAACAATTTCAAGAATTACTATAAAAGGGCATTCTTACAAAAGGTAAGCTGTCATTGGCATGGTTTAGATAACAATTGAAGTCATTTAAACAAATGGCCTAGATAAAGAGATGTTATAGACCAAGTGTCAATAGTAGAGGAATAATGCCCTTGAACAATCCAAGGTGACTATGGTCGAAATAAATCAATGACTAGAAGCAATGAGAGCATTGCTGATGTAAGGTCTTAGTGACAAGAGCAGTTTCTTTTTATGCATAGCAACTAAATCTTACTCATACCACCCACATAGTGTCAAGTAGCACACCACAAGCTACTGAATTACCATCACAGGATTCCCTACAGTAATTCCATCTCATGCTAATTCAACCCAAAGATAGACCAAGTTGCAAATGGCATTCCAGCAATAGATTTTAAACATCACTGTATTCAATATCATGTATGTTAATGCACCTCAATGAAACTCTCAAATTTTGGAGTTAAATGGACAAAGTTCTGCCTAAAAACTGACTAAAACCCAAGCTTAAAGCTTTACAACATGTACTTATCATGAAAAATCACATTTTAATAGCTCAACGGCCATATGCCGGAGTTCATAACTCAACGGGTCACACACTCGGAGTACACAATTGTAAAAATTTAAACAAATAAGAGAAATGAAACATACAATACAACTCCATATAAATGAGAGCATGCCTCACTAATAAGTCACCCAAATGGTTCCACACTCCACTTTGCTAATGCTCGAATCTAAGGATATTACAAAATGATTGAATCATCCAAATGGAAATGGTTCCTCCTTATATGCCCATACATATGAACTTATAGTCAATAGCTCATTTAACTGGTCCAACACAACTCATGTGCACCTTGATAGCTAACTCATAAACACTTGATAGCTCACAATGACCCTTAGAACCTTAGCTCTGATATCAAATCGGTAATGCCCCCAAAATGCTAATGACATGATTTACGAAAAACTGCAGCAGAAGACTTAATGATAGAAGGCACTATCGTCATCGTGATAAGGACAAGGCTCATTGAAACCATTTAATCTTACAACTCATGTTTACAATCACAATATCTATTAAACTGAAACACTCCAAGACCAAAGTCCATAACAATTCAACTTCAATACAATCGATTTAATTATACCATGTGCTAACTCCTACTCCACACTATACAAGTATATTAAATATAGACCCAACTTGATCTTGAGGTTGATCCCAACATTCATGTTACGCTGAAACCACTGTGAGCATCTGATGATTTCCAAAAGAGCTTGCTAAATGGAGAAACATGTGATACTTCATCACCTAAAATGGAAAACATGAAAACAATTTGAAAATGTGAGCTAAAACTCAATATCTGTATTCTTGTATTATAAAATGAGTCTAGAAACACTGTTGATGGGTACCCGTCTTTGCAATTCATTTAGTTCGCAATAACAATAAAAATGAAAGTAATATGAAACTAAATTACTCATTATTATCTGGATGTGAACCCCTTACAATGATGTGATCTATACATAGGTATACACCTGCTAATCCAATCAAGACTTGGCCTGAAGTCACGCGGGTAAATGATGGGCTAACACCGTATAGATGATAACTGACGGGGTCACAAGTTAAATGGTAAATCAGTGTATGGATTAATTCATTGATAAACTCATTAAGAGTTGTAACTTGGTAATTATGTTCCGCTATTTGAAGATACAGGTAATGAACATACCTTGAGTCTTTAAAAATATCATCTGACTTGATAAATATGTTCTGACTTGATAACACTTATGAATAACGAGAACCGATAACTAGGCATCGACTCTATTTCATAAATGTCATTATAGGTATGTGTAGTCAGTAAATGATCCTTACTCACATAATTGAGCAAGTAAAAGTATGTGTGATAGAAATTAAGTAATTAAATGGTATACATAACTTGGGCATTTCAATATAAGTTCAAAACTGAATTAATGAAAGTAATTCAATCTGATATAAAGTAAAAAAAAAAGTGAAATAGACCACAATGAGATAAATGAGATTACAAAGGAAAAGAGCTTGATGGTGACAAATGGGAGAGTGGTTTTGACCTTTTTTTTAAATAGGTTGCTGCTACGGATTTAAGACTCACTGATGTATAGCTTGGTTCAAGATAATAGCGAATACACTAGATTGGCTTGATAAATACATTTGATACATTCTGAATTAAGTAAGTAATAGAGGTTTGAGGCCTCTTGATTCAAAATAGCATAAACTACAATAACTTGGTCTGATAAATACGACTTCTAAGTCAAAAATTCTCCCCACTTCTCATATTTCATTTACAAGCCTATTAAATATAGTTTTTCACTCCAAATAGATTATTGAAAATCATAGAAGCTATTAGACTCATTAAACTTGGTATTTTCCTTTGTAAAGTCCATAAATTATAAATATACTCCCACAATACATTCTTGTCTTTCTTTCCCTCCATAATTGAGCTAAATGCCCTATTAAACCCAATAAACATTTGTTCCCCCCTTAACTGACCTTACTTGGCCCAAAATATGCAAAATGAGTGCATGATCAATCTCACTTAATCTTTGTTATTACTCTTTACACAATTACTCAAAATACTTCTAAAAATCACCAAACTCCAAATACTCAACCAAAATTCATGAAATCTTATAACAAATTCGAAAATAATATGGAAAGTCTACAGTAAAATTTTTAGAATTTTTCTCCAAGTATACGCTACACAAAAATTGCAATAACAGTCCAATTTACACCAAAGCATGTTAGTTCACTTCAAAACTTCATGGCTTTCACTCTTGACCTCAAATGGAGACCTAAAATTCCAATATGAAAAGATTAAGAAGTCTAAAAAAATTTTATTTACAACACAAAATATGATTCCCACAATAGAGTTCCCAAAATGGGGTTAGAACACAAGTGTATCAGTTTTGATATAACCTATGCAGTTTCCGTAAAACGATTATAACTTTATTCATAGAACTCGCATTAAGGCTATTCAAAATGTATTTGAAAACAACACACTGACCTATCAACCTACGAAAAATCATAATTTTTTAGTGGGCCGATCATTACTAGTTTAATCTCAAAGTCACCCCTATTTTCTGTCATTTTTAGCCATCACTGTTTTTGCTTTCTCCTCTTTTTTTCACATAAATCCTCAGTTGAAATCATTCCAAATTACCAAAAACATCATCATAATCATCAACAAGACTAAATATTACAAAATCATATACAAAACAATACAAATCCATCACTTGACTTAAGCTAACTTAATCAACATGCTCTAAGCTCAACGCCACCATGATCAATATCCCCAAAATCAATAAAATTTGCATGATAACATCTAGTTTGATCTCAAGAGCATGAATCATAACTAAAACAATCATAAAATCAAAAATACATCAAGATCAAGTTAGGGTTTACTCATTTTGATGCTTGAAAACAAGAGGTGTATGTGGTGTGAGGTGTGGGAGATGGTTGTGGTGGTCGGAGCTAGCCTCTGGCTAGCTGGAAATCACTAGGAGATGGCAGCAGCAGCTTGGGGAAGGGGGGCCGTGGGGTAGAGGGAGAAAGGAGAGAGAGAGATGTGTATGTGTGTTGCTTAGCTAGGAATAATCACAATTTACTTGGCTAAATTTTTACTTCAAAAAGTAGCTTTTACCTAACTATGGTTAGGCTTTAACCATGGTTATTTAGCTAGGTTAAATGGGCAAATTTGTTGAAGTATGATTGGTTTATACGGTTTGGGTCCGGGAAGGGAAGTGAACCGTATATGATTAAATTTTCGTAGCTCGAAATTAAATTTTTATGAGATTATAAAAATAATAATAATAATAATAACAACAATAATAATAATGAATTCTTAAATTATAGTTATCGAGGTCTACTATCGATTCACCTGAAATTTTACGATAATTGAAACCCGAAGTGCAAAGTGGGACCCAAAATTGTAATTTGCTAAATAAATAAATTGGGTGTAATTGAATTAATAAACATGATTTGGTTAAACCAATAACCATGAGTGATTAAATCAATAAATATGATTAATTAAATAAATAAACATGATTAATTAAATAAATAAATATGATTTAAATAAATAAATATGGGTTAGGGTTGGGTTATTGCAATCCTAATAGGGGAATAGGAGTGGTAGTCTAAGGCAAGAAGAGGGGAAAATTATATCATGGATCAGGGTATGTATGATGATGTAGAACGTATGTATCGATCGGTAAACAAATGAAATTTATATATTATATACAAATGGGCATTTTAGTAATGGGAGCATTTAATTCAATAATTGAGGATTATAGTAATGATGGGAAAGTTCTACCTCTCATTAGACCAATAGTAGTTCGATCCAATTAAATAGAGGATGCAAAACCAAGAAAAAACGTTATTTTAGTAGTGAGCATTTATATGGTGTATAAATGAGCATTTTGATTATTTTTAAGTATACTTTTTTTTTTTTTTTACTGCTGTTTTGTTTGCACTTCCACTGTTATTATGTGATTCAAAAAATGTATTATTATTGTTCCTTGATTTTACAATTAATGGGCACGCAATTAATTTACCGATGAGTATTTATGAGACATACAAATGAGTATTTGAATAATTTCCTTTTTATCTCATTATATAATGTTTGGTTTACAAATGAGCATTTAATTAATTTTATAATAGACATTTGCAAGATCTGTCAGTGAGTGATTTGTGCTTGCATTTTTTTTAATAATCAAAATCACATTACTAGTGAACCTCCATCGTCTTTAGCGTCTATGCTTTATTGAAATCACACTACCAAGTCAGATCATTGTAATGGTGTTGTGCTGTCCTCATTCTCTCCTTTAGCTATCTTCTCGAAGACGATTCGAAGTTTTCAATAATCTTCTAAAGCCATTAGGGGTTGACAATGTTGTTATAATCACCGGGTCACAACTCTTCGATGGACAGGCGAGAAAGCAGTAACGGAATTGGTAAAGAGGATGACGAGGAGGTCTACTAAGAGCATTCGCAGCTGTAGATACGCGAGGTGACATGGTGGGGTCCAGTCTGACACGCGTGGTAATTTTTTGCTCCCAGTCAACACGGCACGTGAAGCACACGCGGGCAGCACGTCTGCCTGTGCCTACTCGCGGGCCACCTTCAATTTTTTTAATATATTTTTTTGTTTTCTTTTTTTCTGGGTGTGTAAATAATTTTTAAATGATTTAAAAAATAGGTTGTGTGTTATAATGTGAGTCTATGACAAATATTTTTATTGGATGATTAAAATTGGAGTTCCATGGGTTACAGAAGTGATGGAATACAAGTTCCAAAAAATTGAAATTTTTGTTGATGTGTCAAAGTAGAGTTCCAAAATTCAGAACTCCCACTGAAAATGCTCGTTTTTGTACTTTGGGCCCACGTTGCTCTAATTGACCGAGGTTCATAACACAACAACTACAAGAGATGGGGGGACTTGGTTACCTTACAACAACAACAACAACAACCACCCCTCCCAGTGTGGGTCCCGCTTTCGCGGGGTCTGGAGAGATCCAACTGTAGGCAACCTTACCTCTACCGGCATTCCTACCCGTAGAGAGGCTGATCCTAAGAGACCCACAAAAAAAAGATTTTGTGAACAAATTTTAACTTGGTTACCTTACATATATCTAATGAGATATACATTTATCATATTCTTTTTCCATCAGAAAAATAAAATGTAAATTTATCTCTTTTTTTATAAAATACAAGATTCCTTTAATTAGATTATCCTTTGAATGATTTTTTTCCTTAAAAAGATACTTAAAAAATAATTCAAATATAGGAATTTTTTTAAATAAAAGTGCAACAGCAAATTTTATTGGCAAAGTAGGAAAGTGGTCCATTCATTTTATTTTTTTTTAATTGGACTATAGCACTTTTTTTGTTTGCCATCACAATTATGAATATGACTTTAAATCTTTTATACGCGGACAAATCCTCTAACGATAGGAAATTTGTTATAATTCATGTCTCGAAGAAGGACGATTGGATAGAGTTAATAAGAATACTTGTTTTTATTACTCCTCACAAATTTTGTATAAATCGGGCCATGAACAAACACATGCATACAAAGCTTAAATAGGTTTCAATGCAAAATCGATTGAGAATTTGGGAAAAATTCTTTAATTTTATCACTGTACGTGTTCAAATCCTTTAATTTTATCAATGTAAGACAAACCTTATTTTCACACTTGGCACTACCCCTCATGTGTGGGCTATTAACAAAGCTCAACATATATACACAACTTTGATCAAATAGAAATAGTGATAAATCAATTAAGATCGAGCAACCTGCTCCAATATCATGCTAAATTTTATATAAATTAGATCGTGAACAAATGAGTCATGCGTATAAAGCTCAAATAAAGTTCCAACCCGAAATCTTTTAATTTTATCAATGCAAGACAAACCCTACTTTTATACTCCAGCACTACTCGTGCTGGAATTCATAATTAAGAATAAGTAAAAGTAAAAGAAAACATTTTTTTCTAGTTGCCTTCTCCATCTTCTTTAGTAAAGAGTTGTCGTCAACCATAATTGCTGATGATAAGCTCCAATTTTCTTCAATTTAAACATGCTATTCAATTTACAATGTATGTACTGGTAAGTTTATATCTATTTTCAATAAATTCTTTCCATTTCGTAGTAGTTGATATTCTGTATATTGACAGGTGCCATCACCTTAGTGCAAGTGTTGGTCAGACTATTTTCAATTGCTTTTGTGCAAGTTTTGGTAGATCGATAGATATCAAGTCATGAAAGATAGCTGGATTTGATCATATGCAACTTGCTTGTTTTGAATGGAGGGCAAATTGATAATGGAATTGCATATGGTTCTATCATAACAATTTTCTTTTCCAGTATAATCCATCATGTACAATAGATACCTACTCTATGAAATTATATTATAACTTGCTGCTGCTGCTCGGGAAAGATGCAATAATCATAAAGAATACAGAGTTGGTTAGAAGGATGCTACAAATTCAAGGCTATTTGAGAGTACATTTACTATTAACGTTTTTAAGATAGGGATATAGTTTTGATATTCCAGGCCTAATTTTCTTAGTTGATTTTTGTTTTAGATGCCGTATAATTTTTCATTGATGACTTCCCTCTTTTGATCAAAGAAAGAAAAGAAAATAATTTTTATTCTATCTCACCTCGCCATTTTTCTCACCAATTTATCTGAAATGTAAAATGATTAAATGAATAAAGCCTAAACTCTTTAGTCGTCTTTCTTCTCACTATTACTAGTCGCTAAAAGTAGACAACTACTATTCTCTACTCATATTTGCCCATGTTCTCTCTTGGTCGTGCAATCTCCTACTAGTCCCTAATGAAACATCACTTTTAGAAAAAAGAAAAATAATAAGTGGGCCCCTACAAGGTTCTATATTGGACCAACTTAGGTACGATGTATACTGGAATTAGGTTACACAATCTGTATCATAAACCATTGTGTTCTAAGAATTAACTTGTATTATAGTGAACTCGGGTCTTCTTCAGAGGAAGAAACATTGATAAGTATATTAACTCTTCCCTTAGGATAACTGCAAATAAAAATTAGAGATTGTATTCTATGATGTTGGATTACGTAATATTTATTCCTTTGTTTTTAATCGCCAAAAGGAAGAAAATTTACTAATCATAATTCATAACAGAATGCAAGTCGTCAAGGACTTGATCAAAGATAGGAAAGTTGATATTTTTGTACCTCGACGTATGCGACATTAATTTTTTCAAACTCCAAGGTTTTATAGTGAATAAATTTGTACCTCGACGTTTGTTGACTGAATTTTTAGGTACTCTTCATTTTTTCTTAAGTCCCTAAACTTTTCATATTTGCATTTTAACCCAAATCCTTAAAAATTTACTTTCGAAAAATTTAAAATTGTGTTTGTGGTTTGTTGCTCACTAATAGAACTCGAGGCCCTCTTTCATTTGACATACAACTGGATGCCCTCTTTCATTTGGTATCAGAGTCACATGACCAAAAATAATTAAGATTATTAAGCTAATTAATAATTAATTAAGCTAATTAACTGTAATTAATGCTTGAATCATCACCTACTTGTCCTGATCCTAATTATTCACACATTGTCTATTCACCTAAGAGTAATACCTCATTAGCACCTCAATTAAACTATATCACTGATATAGTTTTAGAATTAAAAGCAGAATTAGCTAAAATTAAGAATGAGCTGAAAGAGTTCAAGAATCAGTTAACCGTTGTCCATCTTTCTCTTATTAACGAAGTTACATATAACAAAAAAGCTACTCCTAATATCAGTACTCATTTTCAGCATAAATATCATTTCTAAAATCCAAAAAATAAGATTTCATTTTCTTTGCAAGAGATAAAAATCTAAAAAGAAGTAGGAACAATCTGGTGAAAATTGACTGAAAAGAAAGGAAAAGAAGATGGAGTATAAATAATATACTCTTGAAGAGCTACAAAAAATGTTCAATAAAGAACAAAATTCAGAAGAACTAAACAAAATCATGGGCGCAATTAGTGATAAATATAACGTTTTGACTTATGTTAATGAAGAGACCAATAATGTTCAATTAGAAGAAAAAATATATTATCAGATGAATCTGATCAAATTAGAAGTTCCTAATGTATTGCTATTAGAAGGAATTAGAAGAAAACTTGATAAGAAATATGACAAAATGACTATTGAAAACGAAATCAATGAGATTGGAGAGGAAATCGACCTATATGAAATGGAGACTAATCTAATTAAGAATATCGATCCTAAACCTGAAGAATTTGGTGAACCATATAGAAGAAATACTCATTTCCTAAGACCAAGGTACGTTCTAGCATGACGTACAAGTAATTTTTCCTTTGAGTTTATCCCAAGGAAAATTACGACTTATGAAGAGATTGATCTTACGCCAATTAGCCAAATTAGATATATCTTAAACATTCATTGATGGAGCCCGCAATAGAAAAGAAATATTTGAGCACTAAAAAAGAGGAATGAATAGTATCTTGAACCTAAATACTACATGGACTGTAGTAAACTTCCTAAATTATATTGAGCATAGTTTCTCTGACACTGTAACTGACTTGTATGATTCATTAAGTGAAGATGGTAAAAATACATTAAGAATGATAGAAACACTAGCTGCTATGTTCAGAAATTTGTGCAAAGAAATTGAAATTGAATTCATCGGAGTTAAATTTGATTTTGAAGAAAAAGCAAGAGAATGGCAAAGAAAGATTAACAATATAGAACTATGGGATATGAGATATCTAGAAAATTATATTGCTGAATTCAGTCAATACTATTACAAAATTGAACATAATGAAACAAATCTGGGTATATTCTATGACAAATTGCCATATCCTATAAATTCCATAATTAATGAAAAATACATGGCATGGCTCGAACGAACCGATGTGGTTGATACCCTTGGTTCAAGAATTTCCTATTTACGAAAATGGGTCAATGAGCAATGTCTTACTCTTCAAAAGCAAAAGAAGATTAAGAAGCAATTCTTAACTTGGTGGGATTCACCTCACCAATGGGGAAAGGAACCTGAGAAAAGAAGAAAGAGAAAATTCTGTAAGAAAAAGAGTTTTAACAAACAGAGAGGTGAGAAATATAGAAGAAAATACTATAATAAACCGAATCCTAAAAAATGAAAATTTTTTAAGAAAGCCACTTATTGCCCTGGAGGAAATAATAACTGCAAATGCTGGGCATGCGGAGAAGTAGGGTATATGCTAATGAGTGCAAAAATAGGAAGAATAATAAATTGATTGAAACACTGAGAAGCCTAGATCATGTTGAGCGTAGTGAAGATGAGGCATTAGACCTAGCCCTACGTAACAACAAAGAAATTGTTGAAATAGTAATGGACAATGAATAGTAGTTCGATTAGCATTGGTGATTTTCAAGAAGAAAAGTTTATGATAGGTAATAATCACGAGGAAGTCAAAGGAGACTGGGTTCTTCTCATAATCCAGAAAGACATGATCTATAAAAAATTCATCTTTCAATTAAAAGCAAATACGTATGTGAAATGATGGAAGGAGACCTGGAGATAAAGGATTATGAGTATGACGTTGGAGAAGTTAATCTCATTAATTGGGAGAATATCCTTAAGTATAATAAGGATAAAAAGTATAGGTATATCCATGTCGGAAGTGTCCAAGTTCAAATCACTCGATTACAATATTATGGTAAAGATATTGATCTTTACGCTTTACTCTGTGATGTTAGGCAAATCAAATTTAATAATCAAATTATCACAGGGATAAAAACCAATTTATGTAATGGGTCAATGGGATTCTATTATCGACCTGAATATTATGTAAGTCTAAAAGATGAATTTACTAAAAACTTTCTATCCCTTAAGATAAAAACAGTTGGGATAGACATGAAAAGAGGAGAAGATCCGTTAAGGATATTTTGACAAATTATCTATAGATTAGATAATACAATAGATCCTAAGACTAAGGTAATAATGATAGAAGCAGCGAAATTTAAAAGTCCTACCCCCATGCAAAAGATTCAGAGGATTAAGTCCAATCCTCAAGAGATAAAAATCGACCGTTTATGGATATCTAATTTTGCCCGTCCTATAAAGATCAATAAGAAAAATATAATAAAGATTGATGAGAAAAGTAAAATCATCATTAAACCCCAATCCTCAAGAAGTATGAGTACAAGATCAAATTGGGGAGAATGATCTTCATCCGCTAAAGAAGAGTTTAAGGAAGATGATATAATTAGAATGACCAGCGCAATGAGTAGAATAAGTTTTGAGGCTGCAAGACCCAATGTAGATCGAATTATAAGTCTAGATAGAAAAGTCTTTGGGTACAAAACTAGAACTGCTAGTGAGTTCATTTATGAGGATAAATTAGTCAAAAATATAACTATAAAAATATGCTATGAAGCTACTAATACAAACCCTAATAGCACCTATATCTCAATAAAAGTATGTCTAGAGAGGTATAATAAATATGAACTCTGTACTTACATAGATAGTGGATGTTCTGTATGCTTTGGAAAGAAAACATTATTTTCAGAATTCATGTGGAAAAAAGTCAAGAATCCTTTACAAGTAAGGACAGCTGATAATAGCGTTATGAGTCATAATAAGGCAAGAGAAGGGTTATCCATAGAATTAGGAGGAGTCTAAAGCATTATACCAGCGCTATTGGCTACTAATCAACCCTCTTATGATATGATTATTGAAAATAATTTTCAAAATTATATTCTTCATTCGCCCAGACCATAAACCAAATAGTATTTACAATTAATGGTCACTCAATCCCCATTAAAAAATTAAGTAAGGCTTATACTCATCAAAAAATTGAATTTACACGCAGCCAGCGTGGTGAAAAGGTAATGCCTACACAACGAGAAGTAGCACTAACAATCTCATTACTTGAATTATCTGTTAAAGAGCAGATTGTTGAATAATAAAAAAAATTATGCAAAGAACTCTACTCTGACAATCCTCTAAAATTTTGGGATAAAGACAAAAGTTTTGCTAAAATCACCTTATTAAATGCCAACACTATTATCTGAGTTAAATAAATGATGTATACACATCAGGGTATCCAAGAGTTTAATAAACAAATAAAAGAACTTTTGGATAAAGGATTGATTAGAAATAGTAAGAGTCCTCACATCAGTCCCGCTTTCATGGTAAGAAATCATGCTGAAAAAGAAGAGGAAAAGATAGAATGGTAATCAATTATAAAAAGCTTAATGATAATACTATCTTTGATGGTTACTATATTCCTAACAAAACAGTCCTTTTTAACAGAATTCAAGAAACCTCTTGGTTCCCAAAAATAGATTGCAAATGCGATTATTGTCAAATAAAAATGGATGAGAAAAGTATTCCTTCAACTATATTTAGTGTCCTATAAGGACATTATGAATGGATAGTAATGCCATTTGGCCTTAAAAATGCACCTCAAATATTCCAAAGAAGAATAGATAACATCTTCAAAGACCTTAATCATTGTTGTTTACTTTACATTGATGATATCCTTATCTTTTTCAAAATCATAGAACAGCACAAAGATGATATCTTAGCTGTCACCCAAAGATGCATTGATCATTTTATTATACTTGGAAAAAACAAGTGCATTTATATTGAACAAGAAATTGAGTTTTTAAGTCTAGAGATAAAAGTTAGACAGATTATTCTGCAAAAGCATATTCTAGAAAAAATAGAAAATTTTTCTGAAAAAATTAAAGATGGGAAGCAACTAGAAAGGTTTCTTGGATACCTTACCTATGCGTCAAATTTCATTAAAGATTTAGCTAAGTTAAGAAAACCATTACAGAAGAAACTCAAGAAAGACGTAAGTTGGACATGGACCACTAATGATACAAAGATTGTCCAAAATTTCAAAAAAATGTGTAAAAATCTTCCTGTCCTTAACTTGCTTAACGAAGGAGATGATTTAGTTCTTAGAATAGATGCTAGCAATGAGCACAGGAGTGCAGTACTCAAAATTAAAGAAGACGAAAAACTTTGTAAATATTACAGTGGAACCTTTAATCAGGTAGAATACAACTATCCTATAATGAAAAAAGAAATTCTTACAGTCATAAAGGAAATTGAAAAATTCTGAATCCTTTTAGTCCCAAAATCTTCTCTCATTCGATCTGATTGCAAAGGAATATTTGGTTTTGTCAAAAAGAATTTATCAAATATGCAAGCGCAAGGGAAACTCCTACGATGGCAATTATAGCTTAACGAGTTTTTCTTCTCTATTGAACATATACAGCGATCGAAGAATCCTCTGGCAGACATTCTAACTCGAGAACTCGTCAATGGTGATCATCAAAGCAGACTTCCTGCCAGAAAAGGTGGAAATCCTTAATGAAATGTCATTCCTACTAGAACAAGTTATGCCTTCTAGTAAAGTCCTTATCGATAACCTAGAATTCCATACAAAAAGTAGATCTTTTTTTGGTCTACTATCTACTGCCTACCTAATAGCCCAAAGATTTTCCCTTATCGAGTTACAAATTACTTTCCTTCAGTGTCCTTATGATATTCAAGAAAAAATAAGTTCTTATGTTCAAGAAAAATGATTTAATGAATGATATGCAACCTGCGTCGACTTTTATCATCATTATTCCTATGATATTTCGGATTCTTGGTGTACAACGATCTATTTGTCTGATAGATCTGGAGGTGGTGGCATTTGTTTACCAGCAAATTCATTATCTCCAAATGATCCTGCCTTTAAAGTCTGAAAATACGGGATGATACTTTACTTCACAAAAATTCCAGATCTAAAATTTCTATTTTTCGCAACCTTAATTAAATTCCAGCAATACATGTTTAAAAGGATCTATTGAATTCTTGCATCTTCTGAGGGAACAACAAAATTCCAGTTCATAGATGCTTAACTTTAGAGGTTTATAGCACTCTAATTGAATATGAAAATAGAAAAGCCAAACCACTCCATTATCTTATCCAAATCGTTGATTGCAATGATCTCAATGATCAATGACAAAATTTGATTCTTAAAAATCCGGTACATCTAGTTACTGATCCTATTTTATCAAGGGCCATTGAATTTTTTAACATTTATCATCAATGTTGGGCATTAATCGAACGTGGAAAAAATATTGATGCATCGTGGAAACACTACTTTCGTCTATGATAATGAATTGAAAGACTACATGAAGATGGAAGGAGCAGTGTTAGAAGATATTTTTGATTATCTCTTTGACGTTGGAGTTGGAAAATTCTTATCAGAAAAAGAGAAGAAATATCTTCTTGAATTATTTGAAGAATGAGACCTGGAGCATCTTAAACAAATTGATGAAGATTTTGATGATTATCCAGATAATGATGGTCTGGAAGATATAATTGGAGATGAAGGCATGTAGAATCTCAATAATAATGACTAGTCTTATCATCATTAAAAAGTTATGAAAAGTAGCTGTCCCATTATTGTACTATTGTGACAAATATCCGGTCTGTAAAATAGAGTGTGTACTGTAGCCATCAAGTGTGTACTGTAACCATGTGAAAAATTTTTATGTACTGTAACTGTTAGGGCATCCTAGGTACCCCCATCCCCTCTATAAATAGAGAGGATGAATGCTGAGAAGGGACACGATCATTTGAGCATTCTTGAGCATAAAAGAAGTCGGGATTCTCCATTTGTCGATGAGCAAGCATCTCTAACGATCTTAGTTTAAATCCCTCTTCAAAGCTTCCCATTGTAATATTTCCACTTTCAAGCTTTCAATAAAAGAAACTTCCCAGTAGGGAACGTTATTCAATCGAATATTATGTCCTAAATATTATAATTTCTTGATTAAAATCTCACTATCCTTTAAAAATACTTAAAACTTGATTAGTGACTACGGTTTGAGGTAGGAAACAGAACAGATGTATACTGTGCCTGATCTAAGGAAGGTGTGGTTGAGATTAGCAATTTCTGTAAATCGGAAGGTAAAGGAACGCCGGAGTCTAGCGCCGACTAAATTCAGGTAACGGTCAAAACTCTCTAATTAAGTTTTAATTATTTTTGCTAAGTATGGTAGGCCTATAACCATAGATAGTATAATATATAAGATATGATTAGTAGATTGTGACAATTAGTACCAGTAAAATCAGTATAAGAAAGTTAATCAAGTATATTTGTTGAAAAACCCCTAAATAGCTTATTTATATTTTTTTTTCTTTCGAGGGACTTTTCTGCAATTTCTAAAAAGTTTTGGACCAAAAGCTAAAAAGAAGAAGGTAAGGAGGATAGCTAAAAATGAAAACAACATAGCTCAGGGTACAAAAAATTCATCCGCAAACCTGGGGGTTAAAATTATTAACTTGCCAAACCACGAGGTACCAAGAAGTTAAAAATTCTTAAAGACACGATCTTTTACATCTTTGAGTCAAACTTGAGAATCAAAAATACATAGTTGAAGATGACATTTAGACCTGGCAAAAATGACTCGAGACCTAAAACCCGAACCGAACAACTCGGACCCATATCCGAAATATGCTCATCCGAAAGTGGACCCAAAATCCGAATTGACCCGAACCAAACCTTACATGACCCAAAATTTTCTACAAAGTTGCTTGTTTTGGCATGACGAGTATATTTGACAAAAAATTGGTTGATCCGAAATCGACCCGAATTGAACCATGTCCTACCCAAACCGAAGAGACCTAAAATATCACTTAACCTAAATATGACTCGATCCAAATTTCATTCAGTCTGTACCTGAACCGAATAATCTATTTGCCAGATCTAATGACATCTACTTTGTTATCACTCCCTATTAACCAACCAGCTATAAAAAAACAAAAAATCAAAAGTAGAAATCAGAAATATTCATCAAGGGTAGTTTAGGAAAACAGAAAATGAAACGAATTAGATCCCCCCCCCCCCCCCCCAAAAAAAGAAAGAAGAGCCGTGCTGAGTCGTGTTCGGTTTGACTCGTCGTCGTCTTCATCACTTCAAAATTATATTTCTCAAAAAAAAAAGAAAAAAAGAAGCAACTAGGGCTAAAAATAAAAATCGGGTGCCCCCTTATATGCAGTGAGATAGGCGAAGATATTCATTTCGGGAGAGAAACAAAACAAGCGAGAGAAAAGGGGAAGAGAGGATCGAAGGGTCGAGAGTAGAGAGAGACAGTCATGGCGGAGCAACTCACCGACGACCAGATCGCTGAGTTCAAGGAGGCCTTCAGCTTGTTCGACAAGGATGGGGATGGTACTCTTTCTCTCTCTCTGTTTTGTGCTCATAGATTTGGCTTCCATCTTTGTGATTATTTGTTGGGTTGGAGATCTTGATGTTGATTCTGTTTGCCGAGTGCCTGGTTTTCGAATTTCTTCGATTTTAATCCCGCTTCTTAGATTAGCATCTCAATCGTCATAGCTTCTCTTTCCTTCCTAATTAACCGAGAATGTTGAAGATCTGCTGTTGTTGGTGGTGTTTTTTACCATTCGACATTTGTGTTTTGGGTTTATGGAGAGTTTGATGAGTCAAATGACTGACGCTGTTGTTCCTGAATGAACAATGGTTGTGAGAGTGCTGGGGTTTAGAGTTGTCCTAGGGCATGTCTGGCGAATTGATTTGTTTTGTATAGGATTTGATCTAACGATTTTACCCTGCATTTGGGGCTTCGTGTGAGATCCGTACTTGCTGGATTTACGTTGGGGGAAGTCCCTCAGTAAGAGACTCCCATCTAGATGATTGAGTGATACCGTTTAATGTGTCGCTGTGTGGTAGCTGGGTAATTGGATGATTGATGCCATTTTGACGTAGGAGTAGCTTAATCTAAATCTTGAATGGCTAGATATTACCAATACTTGTTTTTTCTTTCAAATGGTAGAGACTCCCGTCTAGTCTGTAGGTGATATTTTCTTGTGCAAATGATGCAAATTTGTGCTCAAGAATTATGTTGCCTTCACTTAATACAAGGGCTTGGTGCAGATTTACATTCAACTGTTGGAGTTGCCTACCTTCGAGGATTTATGCAGGTTCTTAGCTTGATTTGATGCGCATGGTTTTTGTGCCCGTGCCCAGCTGCTGTTCAATATGATACTTTAGGATAAAATGAAGAATCAAAGTGACATAGGTTCAATCTGTTACAATCTCTTATCTGATGTGGCTCCCTCAGTATTTTAGTCATGAGGCTGTAGTTCCCTAATCTTGTCGCAATAGGCTTTGATGTATCTGTTTGGATATTTGAGTGATGAAAATTGGATTACTGCCATCGTTATTTACCGCTTGATGCCTTGGATCTGTTACCATTGGTCCTATCAAATTGTTCTCTAAGCTGCTTGAAATTGTGGTTGTCTTTCTTTTGAGCGGATGCAAATGGGTAGAGGAGCCCTTGTCCCCCCCCCCCCCCCCCCCCCCCCCAAAAAAACAAAAAGTTGCGTGAGCTTTATTTCAATGTAGAAACCAAAACCTTGCCCAACCCCGTCCAATGACCTTGGTAAACAATATATAGATTTCTGATGGTAAATGTTTTCTTTGCTTCATCTTAGGAGGAATTGTCTGATATGTTATCCATGGTTTCTTCACTTTGACGCTTTTTGTTCCTTTTCTTTCTTTTTTTTTTTTTTTGTTGTGTGTTTTTGTTTTCTTTGGTTTTGGTGACTGTGGGATTCTTTCATGAATGGAGTCTTGTAACCATGCTGACAAACATGCTTGTATGGTAAAATGTTGTGGTAGATCTTAATGCATGAGCAGATGAATGTTTATTTCTTACAACCCCTGAACTGTCTGCATAAAGGAGAGGGAGGAAAAACTATGGGTTGAAGTGTTATAAATTATGTCATTTTGTTTTGCGTGGTAGCAATTGTGAAAGTGTCTTAGCTCTGTATCTTGTAGTGAATACGCTTTGTATCAACTGACCTTGTACACATGGCAGGCTGCATCACCACCAAGGAGCTTGGAACAGTGATGAGGTCTCTGGGCCAGAACCCAACAGAGGCAGAGCTCCAGGACATGATAAATGAGGTTGATGCTGACGGTAATGGTACAATAGACTTCCCAGAGTTCCTTAACCTGATGGCCAGAAAGATGAAGGACACAGATTCTGAGGAGGAGCTCAAGGAAGCATTCCGTGTTTTCGATAAGGATCAGAATGGTTTCATCTCTGCTGCTGAGCTTCGTCATGTGATGACTAACCTTGGTGAGAAGCTCACTGATGAAGAAGTTGATGAGATGATCCGGGAAGCCGATGTGGATGGTGATGGCCAAATCAACTATGAGGAGTTTGTCAAGGTGATGATGGCCAAGTGATCCTTTGAAGGCATTGACATTATTTTAGGTCAAGGGTGGACAAAGGCGAATTTGTAAAATTGCTGGCAAATTATTATCGAGTCTATAGTTGTTTATTAGGATGTCATGGAAACCAGACATTTTGGTGATTGTCTGTTCTTTTAGCCATGGTTGAATCTTGTTTGCCTTGTTTGTAATGTTTCTAATGCCTTGAACTTTTCATTTCTGGTTTCCGATGTACCTGGAGGATCTAATTCTGATGGATAACTCTGATTGTTAAGTAGGTGGTGCGTTCGGGTTAAATTATCCCAGAAGTGTCTCAGCTTGGAAATTGTGAGTTAGGAATGCTTGGCATGATTTCATTGAGTCGTTGTTACGCTGTTTCTTAATGTCATCTGGATTTCGGGTATTATCTTTGGATGGTAATGCTCTGTGTGAGCTACTGTCATTTGAAGTCGTCAAGCTCGTAACAGCTTAAAAGTTTTACAAAAATTGATGCATTCACGGATGCCCTTTGAATTGCCAGGGTAATCTTCGCATGATTATCTCAGCTTTAATCTGGGCAGCGCGCACCCGTTGTTGGGGAAAGTTTGGCCTGAAACAATAAACACAATCTGAAACTCGATTTGAAATTACCGAAACAAACATGAATTTAATATGAATTGAACCGATTTGAAGTCGATTCGGATTGTATGCCTTAAAAAATTGTTATTTTTTAGTTTTGAATAAATCTAAGTTATTTTTTAAGGTTAATACAAAATTGATTAGTTCATTAGATGAGTGGATATGGGTTCATCCTCAATACTATTTTAGAATCCTCCAATCTTTTCAGGTTTTTTTTTTTTTTTTTTTTTGGGTATTTGTCCTTAACTCTTACTTTTTGTGGGAAGTGGTAATGTTATGTGGCATAACCGTCGCATTGCGAAGATTTGAATCTGGGTTTTTTCTGTATTGAAGAAAGCTTTATTAATTATCTTTAGTTGATAATTGGCTTTAAAAAAAACTAAATGACTAAATCTCTTCAAGTTGTAATGATGCTATGCATGTTTTACTTTTTTTTTTTTTTTTTTTCCAACGTTTGCGATTATCAAAGAAAATACTTCGTAACTATTTCTTAATTTTAGGTGTGTAAGGGTAACTATTTATGAATAAAGGCGAAAAAATTGACATGATGAAGATGTATATTCTTGTTGTCATGCGTGAATAGAAATTTAACTAAATGTTTGCTAATTTGGTCATTTTTTTAAAGAAGAAAAGGATCATATAGATCTCTTTAGTGCAATATCTTTTATTTATGCCCAAGTCTTGATCATTTTAATCGTATGAATAACACCAATGCCCTAGTTATCGTGCATCAACTGGTAAAAATTTGACTAGATGCATGGTAATTTGGTTAATTTTGCTTTTCTAAAGACAAGAATCCTACAAGTGCTTTTAGAATGCAATATCTTTTATTCGATGCCCAAGTACTGATGATTTTAATCATATGAATAGCACCAATACATATGTTTATGTCCTTGGATTCTGATAAATACAAATGTTCGACCCCGCGAAAGCGGGACCCACACTGGGAGTTGTTGTTGTTGTTGTTCTTTCTGCTTTTAAAAAGGAAATACACAAATATACTTTGTTGCGTTTAAATTTAGAGTTTTTATTCCCTTGATGATAACTTAAAAACAACAAAGGCAACAAATTAAAGAGTATGTTTTAAGTGGTGCGTTATAATTCCCGATCTGAAATCTCCCCTTCTCTCTCAAAAAATCTAGCATTCTCATGAAAAACTCTAACCTTTATCTAATTCAATAAGGAGCTGCATCAGCCTGATACAGTAATTCTAGGAGATCACTTAAATAGAATGAAACAGGACCTCGAAAAAAATACTGTTGTTAACAATGGGGGTTAATTGACGATGGAATGGGGGAGAGAGAGAGAGTAAGAAGAGAAAGAGATAAGTTTTGGGGTCAAAATCTGAATTCCCTCCCCTCATCGGTTCAGTGCATATATCAGTCATTATTACATCGCATTCCCCTAAAATTCTGCTAACTAAGTCTGTCAGAATGACAGTGCCAACTCAGCATTCCTATAACGGAATAGCAAGGAAATAGAAAAAGGAAATATGAATAACATAAAAGCTGAAAAATACTAATTTTAGCTTAATAAAATTTCTGCCTGTATCAAAGCTCCTCCCTTTGACAACCTTGTCCTCAAGGCTGACTGATCAAACAACAAAGGTTGGGTACTTTCTTTCAAAATCATGCGCAAATGCCCAAGTAGCTTGGCTTTCATCCTGATTAGCCCAATGGACTAGGTACTGAACAACAACACTGTTTTGCCTTCCCACGATCTTCCTGGCCAATATCTTATGAGGTTTGAGAACCACATCAACTCGGGTGCCTCTCAACCACTCAGGGATATGAGGATGCTCAGGCAACTCCCCCACAAATGACTTAAGCTAAGATACATGTATAACTAGGTGAATTTGAGCCTCCAAAGATAAATTCAGCTTGTATGCAACTTGCCCCACCTTGTCAACCACCTGGAATGGTCCAAAATATTTTGGCTCCAGCTTGTTATTTCCCCCATGATTCATTGAAATTTGCTTGTAGGGTTAGAGTTTCAGCCATACCCAATCTCCAACTTGGAAGATTTTATCAGTCCTATGTTGGTCAGCCAACATCTTCATTCTTTGCTGAGCTTTAGCTAGATGCTGTTGCAGTGTTCTAATCATTTCCTCTCTTCTGGACACAGTCCTGTCCACCTTAGCATTTGCACTCTCTCCAGGTAGGTAAGGTAAGTGCAATGGGGGTGGTTGATTATATAATACTTCATATGGAGAAATCTATGTGGCAAAGTGAGAAGTGGTGTTGCACGAAAATTCAGCCAATGGAAGCTATTTTGTCTAGTCCTTAGGTGATTGCAAGCACATACACCTCATATATTATTCCAGACACTGTCTGACCATCAGTCTGAGTATGGTATGCAGAAGATAATAGCAAATATGTTCCTAAGGATGCGAAGAGAGATTGCCAAAAAGAGCTCAAAAAAATGGTATCTCTGTCGCTGATAATGCTTTGTGGCAGACCATGTAGCTTGTAGATATTATCCAAAAATAATTGTGCAATAGTTTCAGCTGTGTAAGGGTGACAAGAGCAATGAAATGAGCATATTTACTCAACCGATCAACCACCACCCAGATGACCTCTTTCCCATGTGATTTTAGCAAACCCTCTATGAAGTCCATTGAAATGTCGACCAAAACTTCAGTAGGCATAGGTAGAGGTTGCAAAAGGCCATAATGAGAGTGATGGTCATATTTACAGGCCTGGCATACTGTGCATTCTCTAATAAATGTCTGTACATCCTTTGTCATGCCCTTTCAAAAGAAAAGTTGTTTAAGCCTCTTTAAAGTGGCATCTCTACCTGAGTGCCCCCCTACATGAGATGTATGTGCCACTATAATAACTTAGCTTTTAGCTCCACATCAGCCCCTATCACCAGCCTTCCTTTCCTCCTTAATTGACCATCTATGAGCTGGTACTTGGGGTAATTGGTGGGATCTTGCTGCTTCTTAAGGATGATTTACTGTAAATTAGGATCCTATCACCATGCCTGTTCAATCAAAGTCATAAGATCTTATTGAATGGTTGAAAGAGCCATTAATAGGAAGTCATTTCCAGATACCCTTGACAAGGCATCAGCCTCTTTATTCTCTAGTCCACTCTTATATTGTATCTCATATTAAAATCCCATCAGTTTTGTCAACCAAAACTATTGAAAGGGAATAGAAAGCTTCTGTTCTATAATATGCTTCAAACTTTTTTTATCTGTCCTGATGATGAATGGATTCCCCGTCAAATATTGTTCTCACTTTGAACACCAAATACAATTGCTAGGAGTTCTTTTTCATAGATAAATAATTTCTGCCACCTTGGACCCAATTTCTTGCTGATAAAGGCAATGGGATGCTTGTTCTGCTGCAGTACAACCCCAATTCCCTAAGATGAGGCATCAGTCTCAATCTCAAATTGTGGCTCAAAATTAGGTAGGACCAACATAGGAGCTGTTGACATTGCTACCTTCAACGCCATAAAGGATCTTTCTGCCTCCTTCCCTCATTTGAACTCATCTTTTTTCAGTAATTCAGTGAGAGGTATACTGATGTTAGCATTTCCTTTCACAAACCTCCTATAATACCCAGTGAGGCCAAGGAAACTCCTAACATCCTTTTGACTCCATGGAGTTGGCCACGAAGTGATAGCTTCTACCTTCTTTGGATCAGTCTCCACACCCATTCTAGAAATATAATAGCCCAGGTATTCAACCTTCTGTATTCCAAATGCACACTTGCTTTTCTTAGCAAATAACACATTTTCCCTCATGATCTGAAAGACTAACTTCACATGCTCTAGGTATAACTCCATACTCTTGCTGTAAACCAATATGTCATCAAAAAAAAAAAAAAAAACAAGAACAAACTTCCTCAAGCAATCTTTAAACACAAAGTTCATAAGTGACTGAAATGTTGTTGGAGCATTGGTGAGCCAAATGGCATCATTAAGAACTCATAATGCCCATAGTGGGTCTTAAAAGCTGTTTTGGCCACATCTTCACAACTCATTCTTACTTGGTGATATCCAGACCTCAGGTCAATCTGTGTGAACACCATAGCACCAGATAACTCATCTAAAAGTTCATCAATAACTGGAATAGGAAGCTTATCTTTTACTGTTTTCTTATTAAGCTCTCTATAATCAATACAGAGTCTCCATGTTCCATCTTTCTTGCCAACCAAAACCACTGGTGATGCAAATGAACTTGCATTTAGTTGGATTACACTCTTTTTCTGCATTTCAGAAATCAACTTTTTAATTATGTCTTTATGCTTGAGAGGGTATCTGTATGGCTTTATGTTGATGGGTGATGTTTCTTCTTTCAAAGGAATCCTATTGTCAAAGTGTCCTCAGGGGGTGGAAGACCAGTAGGCTCCTTGAAAATATCCTCAAATGAATCTAGGAGGGTTTGCATTGGCTGTGAATACCAGAAGGTGCTGCAGTCAGGGACAGCAGAAAGAAGGATTCTTCAGGGGTGCACTGTAACATGAAAAGTTGAGTTGTAGTTTGCAATGCTTTTCGAAGGTTCTCTTGAGACATAAGTTGGGCCACCCCTTTCTTAACGCCCCTCAATGTGTGCAATCTATTAGCATAGGTAAACTCCATCCTCATTTAACTAAAATCCTACTTGATTGTACCCAGTATTGACAGCCACTGGACCCCAAGCACCAGGTCGCAAGCCCCTAAAGGCAACAAATAAACCTCATATTGAAATTCAGTGCTATGGAGTGTCCACTTAAACTCTCTGCAAGTGTAGTGGCATTGCATTCTGCTCCCATCAGCTATTGTAACTGATTGAGCAGTCATGGTTTCTAATTTACATCCTAATTTTTTTATAAGATTTTCATCAAGGAAATTATGAGTGCTGCCTGAGTCTATCAGGATGTGTATCTGTTTCTTTCTCACATGGTCATTGACCCTCATAGCCTGGAAACCCACACTTCCACTCATAACATTTATTGAAATTTGAGGAACAATGTTCTTCATCTCATTCTCAGCCTCTCCAACATCTTTCTCCACTTCTTCCTTCCCATCAACTTCATCCATAACCTCCACTAGAACAATTTCTTTTCTTTGTTACTACATTTATGACCTCTCTCTAATGGTTGGTCAGAAAAGTAGCAAAGGCCCTTAGCCATTTTCTCAGCTCTCTCTACATCTGGAATAAACCTTGGGGGTTTTTGCTAATAGGAAGTTGGGTTTTTGGCAGTGATTAGAGGGTTAGGATATTTGAGAGCTGGAAGCGAGGCTTTTTGTGGAGTTTGGGTTAGGAAATTAGGCATAGAAGGTTAGGATTTTTGTGGAGTTTGGAAAAAATTTGATGAGCTTTTGTAGGGTTTTGGGGGGTATTTTGAGGGCTAGCATATGTTCTTCATGTAGCCTGGCTTGTTCAATAGCTACATCCAGTGTTGTGGGGTTAGAAGCCCTCGCTAGGGGTTTCACAGCAGGTTTAAGTCCCCCAATAAAGCTTTCCAGGAAGTAGGAGTCAGGCATGGTAGGGTTTCTAATCAATAACAGGGCCTTAAGCTCTTCAAGCTTAGCAAGGTATTTATCCAAGGTTCCCACTTGCTACGAACGATTAAAGTCCCCCACAACCTTACTCCCCAAACTGTCTTTAAATTTAGCATATATATCAACAATAAATTCTTCCCATGTAACCCCCTTCTACCAATCATATAGCAACTAAACCAGACCTCGGCTGCTCCCTTCAAATGAAGAGAAGCTAAATCCACTCTTTGGTCATGAAGAATTCTACATAGGCCAAAGTACCTGGTGCATTTTTTGATCCAACCCTTAGGGTCATGACCTTCAAAGCAAGGGAATTCCACTTTGGGATTAAATTTGAAATTACCTCCATTCAATCGTTGCTCCAAGTTTCTGTAAGGCTGATGATCTATTACTTTCTGTTGTTCCTCCAATTTGCTCATAATCTAATTGAGCATTCCTTGGTGTTGATCATCAAGGCGTTCTTGTTGGTCCTGAATTTGCTTTTGTTATTGTTCCAACATTTGCTGCTGCTAATCAGCTATCTTCTGATTCTGATCATTAATCTGGGTTTGGAGCCATTGTCTCTATTCTTCCAGGATGGCTATAAGGGATTCTTCCATTGTAGCAACATTACGAGTAGGAGCCAGATTCTTTGCCTTATTTTTTCGTCAGACTATGGTGCCCAGATGATCTGGGCTCTGATACCAATGATACAGTAATTCTAGGATATCACTCAAATAGAATGAAAGAGGACCTCGAAAAAAATACTGCTGTTAACAATGGAGGTTAATTGATGATGGAATTAGGGGGGGGGGGGGGAGAGTGAGAAGAGAGAGAGAATTTTTGGGGTCAAAATCTTGATTCCCTCCCATCATCGATTAGTGCATATATCAGTCATCAATACATCACATTCCCTTAAAATTCTGCTAACTAACTTTATCAAAATGACAGTGCCAGATCAACATTCCCATAATGGAATAACAAGGAAATAGAAAAAGGAAATAAAAATAATATAAAAGCTGGAAAATACTAATTTTAGCTTAACAAAATTTCTGCCCATATCACAGCCATAATTGTTGGTGGTAAGCCCCAATTTTTGTACTTCTTGAAAGTTTTATTCAGTGGTAACGTATTTACTAATATTTTTGTCTCTTTTCAATAAAATTTATCTCCAATTTGTGAGAGTTTGGTTGTTTATTTTCTCACTATTAGTGTAAGTTTTGTTGTTCTCACCTCTAGTGTGAGTTAGGTTGTTCTCACCATTAGTGTGAATTTCAATCATTGTCTTTGTGCAATTTATCGTAGACTTGAAAATTTAGAGTGAGTTTCTTATTGAGTAGAATTTAAAAATTATTGTATTAGATCTACGTTTTCAATGAAGGAATAAGTCAACAATGGAGTTTTATGTAGCTCTACTATAAAGATCTTCCTTTCAAGTACAATCTACCACGTCAATTGGACATCTACTCTATAAAGTTATACTATAACTCGCCGATATTCGGGAAAGACGCACTGATGTCAAAGAATGCAGTTGGTGGTAAGAATACTGCTACAAGTTCAGAACTGGTCGACAGTATATTTACCATTAATTTTCTGGAGAAAATGATTTAATTTGATGTTTTAGATTTACTTTTGTTAGTATATATTCATTGTATATGCCAGATGGCTTTTCATTAATAAATTATTTCTTTTTCTTATAAAAAAATATTTTAAGTGGTGCATAAATTTTAATTTTGTGTTTTACATGATCCATTCCTAAATAATATTAAATCTACACAAATGTCTTTAGCCATATTTAGTATTTTGAAATTGGATGGAAAAAGTAGAATTATATGAGGATTCAAATTGAATTAAAAAAACAAAAGCATAAAATCCTTATAAATAAACCAAAGTTGAAAATATTTTATTGTTCAACCCAATATCGGCAAGTTGACACCATGCTAACTTGAGAATTCTGCAACCATCTACCATGGCATCAATCTAACTTTGATCAATATGAATTTCGAAGACTTAGGCCATATTCGACAAAATTAGTAGTTTAGATAGCAGATAGCAGTTTAGATAGCGAATAACTGTTTAGGTAGCTAATCGCGTTTCTAATTTAGGCCGTGTTCGGCAACAACGTTTTTAATTTAGGCCATGTTTGGTAACAGCATTTTGGGTAGCGTTTTAGTATTTTGACGGGGTCAATACACTAAGTAGTTAATTTTTAGTGTTCGGTAAACTAGTATTTTGACTAGCATTTTAAGTAGCGTTTAGCGTTTTAAGTAGTATTTAGTATTTTAAGTAGCGTTTGGCGTTTTAAGCAGCATTTTTGAAAAGCTAATAGTATTAACGTGTGACATTTAAAAGCAGCGTTTTATATTTTTTAGCAAAAAAAATCCTTTAAAAATTGCCTTTGGAAATTATATATCTCCTTTTATGTCAATTTACAATAATTAACCAGTATAACAGCTAAATTTATAGAACATATTAGTTTCAACCGCTCATCTAAATAGGTATCTGCTAACGGTTAAATTAGAAATGCTATTCGTTATCTAAACAGCTATTCGCTACCTGAACCATTATCCACTACTTAAACAGTTAATTTTGTCGAGCAGGGCCTTAATTGTTAGCGGATAACTGTTTAAATAAGCGATTGAAATAAATGTGTTCGGTAAATTTAACTATTGGGTTAGTTGATTAATGTAAATTAATGCAAAAAATATAGATAATTTCCAAATATAAAATTTTCAAAGGATTTTTTTTTGCCAAAAAATATGAAACAATACTTCTGAACGTCAAAAGTTAACACTGTTAATTTTTCAGATACGCTATTTAAAAAGCTAAATGCTACATGAAATATTAGTGAAAACACCAAACACTACTCGAAATGCTATTACCAAGCATGACCTTAATATTAACTTATAAAATCAATATGAATGTATGCCATACAAATACAATAATGTTATACGTAATATGTATAAACAAAATTATACATATTTTAGTGTGTGATCTAAAGTGGTGCATATTTTAATGGGTGAATTTATAAATTTTAACAGAGCTTAAAAATTACAACTAGTGCAAGTCGTACCTCATCCCATGAGAAGCAATGTGACTAGTCGGCATGGTGCATTGGTTTCGCAAATTTGACATGGAGTATTTGACTATTTGCTAACTTCGACCCAAACAATTGGTTCAGGATCGAGGGAAAGCCAGGACCAAATAAAAAAATCATTTTTTTTTTGGAGGGTATAGAAAATAAAATCAAGTTGGAATGTGGGATCCGTGCGTTGTATTGGTCTGACTTTTTGACCATCATGTTATTCGAAATTATTTAAAAATAAAGGTGTACAGCGACAGGCCAAGAATAAAAATCTGGGAGAGCAAGAGAACGAGAAGCGAAATCAAGAGGCAAGAGAAGGAGAGAGGCATGGCGGAACAACTCACAGACGACCAGATCTCCGAGTTCAAGGAAGCCTTCAGCTTGTTCGACAAGGATGGCGATGGTGCGTCTCTCTCTCTCTCTCTCTCTCTCTCTCTCTCTCTCTGTGTCTGTGTGTGTGTGTGTGTGTGTGTGTGTGTGTGTGTGTCGTAGATCTGGCTTCAGTTTCTGTGATTGTGTGTTAGGGTTATCGTCATATTTTGATTCATTTATGTTTATCAGTTTTTGAATTTGTGCGATTTTTCCTCAGTGAATTTGAACAAATAGTGTCTGTATATTCGTTACATAATTAGAGGAAGAGTGTTGAAGATCTGCTGTTAATAGCTCGATTTGATTGCAATTGGGCGATAAATTGTAGTGCTTGATGTGATGAGTTTGTTTTCTTTTATGGGATTTGATCTTCCGATTTCGTGCTGACGTGCTGTGCATTTCCGGCTTCTAGTTGGATCCTCAAAAGATGTTGTCACAATTTTTGCCAATGTTGTGTTGCATGTAATTGGAGTTGGAAATCTGCTCTTCGAATTTTCATTGGTTTGGTCTCAGAATTTTTATGTGTTTTAGGTCAGGATAGGATGGGAAATTACTGGTAATTCCATTTATGGAAAATTCCTCAGACCAAACTAATCAGAATATACCATTCAAAACAGCCCATTTCATCAGAAGTTTATGCTCTTGGTTGATGCGGTCTGAACGAGCCACATCATGAGGACAATATGAATAGTTGACTAATTTATACAGCATTATCTGGTTTGGGAATAGCCAAATATAATTCGCAGTTTCTTGTGTGATTGATGGAAGTCTATGGTTTAGATCTGTCACTTGGAGTCTGGGCCCAGCACATATGCGTGTTAGTGTTAGAATTGGGTACTTTTAAGGATTTATATGGGTTTCCTGGCCTAATTTGAGGTGTCGTGTTGGTAACAGACGTGGATGCTTTAAGATAAAACAAAGTGCACAAGATAGCTTCATGTCTATTCTGCAAGGTGGATCTTTGTGTTTGATGTTGTGATCATCAGGCTACATTTTTCAAATCTTGTTATAATGGTTTATGTTATAGAAGTGTTGGAACTCTAGGAATGAATGCTGGATCATTGCAAGGGGAGTGGCAAACTCACAGTTTGGTAGCTTCTTCGATATTTTTCCTCAAATCGCAAATTCTTGTGTAATAGCCTTCATTTTGGTGGGTTCCTAGAGATTTAATTATACTGTTGCAGTGTTGCCTATATACATCATAAGACTTTCTCACGTTCAGTGAGCATGAGCATGTTGCCTTAGTTACAGCGTCTTGTAGATACTGGAGCATAATTAACAAATGCCCAAAGGGGGTCCTTAGGTATCCTACATCTCCTATCTAGACTGGTACAGTGGTGCTAAAGCTTCCTAAAACATATGAAGGCTCATGAGGCACACGTGTTCCCAATTTGGTAACTGCAAGGACTTTTTACCAAATTCCTGAAAACGTCTATAATATGCTTCAGTTTTAGGGTCCTAGAAGCTCTGCTGTTCAAAATTTTATTAGCACAGTCTAAATATTTTTTGGTCCTAGAAGCTCTGCTGTTCAAATTTTATAGTACAGTCTAAATGTTCCCCAAACAATTTGAACAGTTGTTATGGATTCATTAGCATCATCTTGTGATTTTTTGAGTATGATTGCAACAAACCTATCAATGGGGATTACGGTAAATTCTTTAGAGTAGCCTGAAAATGCCTTAGAATTTGGAGGTGTTGCCAGGAGCACGAGTTTGGCAATGACTAGGATGTTATTATAATAATCAAGAATTGTGTGTAACAGCCTTTCTTTTGGTGGTCCTTAGAGGCTCTAACCACACTGGTCTGTTCACTGCAATCATTTCTTCCCTGTTCAGTTACTGTCTTGACATTAGGTTTTGCATTCTCGCATGATGAAATGATGCTGTAGCTGTTGTTTCATGAATGCAACAAATTGGTCATTGATGGTAATTGTGGATGTCTGAATAGCTCCATACTTTTATAAAGGCCTTTTCTTTTTTAACTTAGCTGACCTTATATACATGGCAGGCTGCATCACTACTAAGGAGCTTGGAACAGTGATGAGGTCTCTGGGCCAGAACCCAACTGAGGCGGAGCTTCAGGACATGATAAATGAGGTTGATGCTGATGGTAATGGCACAATCGACTTCCCAGAGTTCCTTAACCTGATGGCCAGAAAGATGAAAGACACAGATTCTGAAGAGGAGCTTAAGGAAGCATTCCGTGTTTTCGACAAGGACCAGAATGGCTTCATCTCAGCTGCTGAGCTGCGTCATGTGATGACTAACCTGGGTGAGAAGCTTACTGATGAAGAAGTTGATGAGATGATCCGGGAAGCTGATGTGGATGGTGATGGCCAGATCAACTATGAGGAGTTTGTCAAGGTGATGATGGCCAAGTGACAATCCTTTAGAAGTATTTGCATAATTTGGGCAACTGGTGGGCAGTAGACAGATGTAGGACTTATCTTGGCAAATTATTTTCAGGACTCTGGCTTTTCATTCGGATGCCATGGAAACCAGACCTTTTGCTGTATGTCTGTTCTGTAAGCGTGGTTGAGGCTTTGTTTTCCCCTTTCTTTGTAATGCATTGATTCTTGAACAATTTTGTCCCCCCGATTTCTGGTTTCCTGTGTATCTGGAGTGTTTGGGAGTATCTAAATCTGACGGATGCCTTGATCTTCAAGTGTCATGTGATTTTTGGTTCCATAATCCCAAGAGGGTATAGCATGAGATTGAATGATACATTTTGTGCTTTAGTATGCTGCATTTGGATTCTAGGTGTTGTTTCTAGAAGGTAGTACTTTGTGACAATGTTGTGAAAAGCGGACTGGACTGGTTGGTTGAACCAGTCCAACCGGGGCCTATTACACAATGCGGTCTGGATTCACATTCAAACTGTCATAGGGTCAAACCCAGAGAAGATTGGCCAAACTCGTCCAACAGTCACTGGTGGACTTGGCCGGTGTGTGGTCAGATCGGATTTATGTTTGCCCCAAAAAAATCAATAAAAAAAAGCCCAAGTTGATAAAAGGAGGGAATCGTACCCCAGTGGCGTTGGCTCCAACCTCCAATCTGTGGTTCCGGGTTGGTTCAGTTGGCGGCACTGAAACATTCACTTAGTCTAGTGGTCAAGTGGCCGTCGGTCAGTTTCAGATTTGGATTTTCCGTTCTCTGTTGCCTTTCTCCCCCTCTCTCTCTTGGTGTGCTGCGACTTTTGATTGACTGAAAAGACGATATTGTACTAGAACTTCATCTTTTTTTTAATGTCAATCCTTCATTGTCGTGTTTTTCTTTCTTCTCTCTCTCCTTTTTTTTTTTATTTTTTATGGGGCCTTTTGGGTGTATGGGCGTATAGTGTTAAGAGATCGAACCAGGCCAATCGGTTCAACCAGTTTAACTGAAAATCGGTGAGTGGACTGATCGGAACATATGCTTTAACCCATTTGTTATTCGAACAAGTCAAAATGCAGTTTAATTGGGTAAATGACTCAGAAAAATCGTAATATAAGCCACTGAACCTAGTTTATTGGGTTTGCTTGAAGATCACTGATGACCATGTGAACTATGTGTCACCAATGATGGAGCAAGAGGGGGAGATGATTCCTCAATTAGATCCGACAAGGCTTTTCCCTAGGTAGCTATTGCTATACGAATTATTCAGATCCTTATTTCACATGAACCATGAAGGCGGAGGTGATGAGTTGATGATTTACGCACACTCATACACAGAGAGAGGGGGGAGAGAGAGGCGTGATGGATCTAGAGTGGGTCACCAAGTGAGCAATTTTTGTGACTACGACATGTTAGGGCGTTCTAAGCCTGAAATCCATTTTTGGAACCCAGACCTATTATGTCAGGAAAAGTTCTTCTCTTTGAAACTTGTATTTCATCACTTTTTTAACCAATGAAACTCATTCATGAATAATTGAATTAAATATTTGTTATGGAGATCACTGTTAAACATATTTTATCACTTTTACCCTTTTAATTTTGCGTTTGCATTTTGGTGTTTATAACTTGTATAAATATTTTTTATTTTCCGAATAAAGGAATATGTGTTTTTTCTTGACCGAAAATGTATTCTTTTATTAAAGTACCTGAAAAATTGATTACTTTTTTTGATTGAACATGTAAAACAGTATTTATAGACATATTTTCAATAAAAAAACAAATGAAAACTGAAACCTCCAATTCGATTAGCGTTGCCTAGCCCAAAGCCCAACGATCAAAAAATTACCATTGCCCCGGCCGAACATCAGTTTTTTTTTTTTATTATTATTTTACTGCTTCAGCAAAACGTAGTGTTCCATGTTCACGACAAATGCGAAACTTCGTGTTGTGATCTGCAAAATGCCCCCTCAAAAAAAAACCCCGCGGGTTAAACGCCCCAGCTTGCAACAAGCATGGCTGCCACCCCATTCCTCCGCTGGAGCAAAGCCTTGTGAGACACCAGGCCCATCGCTGGCACGCGTTCCACAAACTGCATGTGCTCTTAGAGCAGTAGTAGCATATGACACACGAGCCAAGGGTGAGGCCCCGTGTATCATTCAATCTGGAATTCCACAATTCCAGCCATCTTACTCGCGTGAGAAATGCGGGGCGGGGGAATGCCAGAGCGTTCCCCCTCCCATTCCCATTTTTTTATCCTTTTCTGATTTTTTAATTTGTTTTTCTTTTTTTAAATAAAAAATATTATTTAGATAGTTAAACAAAAGGTTATGTGTTTAGAAGGTGGTCAATAAAAAATATTTAATTTATTTGTCCTGAAATTAGTTCCATTGATTGGGAAAATGAAGGAATGCAAGTTCTAGAATTGTGAAATTTTTGCTGACATGACATGCCAGAGTTCCACAAACTGAAACTTTGGCTGGAAATGCTCTTGTATGGGCAAGGGCTTGAAGGAAGCTAAGAAAACCATAGTGAATTAGCCATAGGCCTCTCACTCCTTTTAGAGCACTAGCAACTAGGAACACATGCGTTCCACCCACTTCCTCCTGTCACCACATGGCCACTACTCATTTGTTCCATTTGCAATTGCCTTGCGAGTAGGAATGGGCAGGCACTCCTCCTTTCGTTACGTCATTTTCTGTCCTTTGTGATTTTTTCTTTCTTTTTCCTTCTTAAAAATATTATTTGGATTATTAAAAAAAAAGTTTGTATCTTGCGAGGTCTATCCATTACAAATATTTTATTGAGTGATTTAAATTGAAATTTCATAGGTAGGGGAAGTAAAGAAAAATAAGTTCCAAAAAATTAGATCTTTTGATAATATGGCATGATAGAGGTGCAAAATATGAAATATGGGTTGGGAATGCTCTTAATTATAATCCCATTTTGTATTTTTTAATTTTTTAAGACTTTATTTTTCATGAGATATGCTGTGAGATGGGGTTTTTCTTTGTACCATGTGATATGTATGACTTATCTATACTTTATTAATTTTTTTTGGAAGTATAGATAAAATTTGCATTAGATCTATTGGATCATGCCGGTCGATCATTGATAAACTAGTCAACCAATCAAACCCTAGTTCCAATGGTCTGACCATTCGTCCAATTGGATTGATCACCGATTCGGTTATCTTAACATTGCAGTTGTATAGGTCAGTGGCTTTGGGATGAGTTTCGCATTTGCCATTTTTTAAATTCGGCTTGGCCCGAGTCTCTTGGTTGACATTAAAAAAAATTATTTTTATCTTAGGTTTATATGAAGTTAGTTCTAAGACTAGCCTCTAATAATAAAATTTGAAATGCTTCTTTAATATAAATTTTTATATCAACAAAAAAATTGAATTTCTTATACAGTATATCCAGACAAAACGGTCCAATCTGTTTCGATTACAAAACGAATTAACGAGTCTAATTTAGTTCTACGTTCTGACTAGTCAAATCATTGACATGCTTAATAAAACTGGTCGATTGCCGGTCTGACTTTCTTTAAGATTGCCTTGTGAGGGATAATTTTCCGGATGATGATGCATCAATTCTGTGAAATTGTTGAATTCTAGGAATGAAGATTCGGAGACAGCACCACTGATCGGCATTGGGTGCAAGATTCATTGTAGGGGGAGAATAAGGTTTGTTTGTTTGAAGAAGGCTGAAGCGTCTAACCCAACGTTTACATGAGAGAATCCACTGAATAAATTGTCTTTTCAGCTTTCAATATGACTAATTTTCTTTGTTTGTACCGTACAAGTTTAAGATGACATTGTATCATGCCAAACAAGTTCAACGTTTGAACCCCAGGTTTTACCGTAGAATCCTTGGGACTATTGAGTTCAGTGGCCAAGCAGGCATAGTGCGTCCTTTCAAGTTGAGCATGAATGCATGATTAATTTTGTTTTTTCAATTCTTAAACATCAAAATTGCCCCCCATTTCAAAGTTAAACTTTGATTATCTTTAAACTAGATATCATCTTTCCATATATATACACACACCCACACATACACACACATATATGTTAGTAAATTGTCAGGAAATTGAGCGACTTTAATTTGTGGAAGCGATAGGATGAGACAGATAATCAGAAGTAAAACAAAGATAACAAGAACAAAACAAGGACATCCAAGAATTATGTAGAAAACGCAATACGGGAAAAACCACGAACGACGATGAGCTCAAAGAATCCACTATGAGAAGGAGGAGCACAAGGGCGATCACAATCACGATGTGTGATTTGATCTAGCATAAGATTACAACCTCTCTCATAATCTCTCTCTTAAAACTCTAAGAAAAGTGGAAACAGAATACTCTGTAGGTATTTCTTACTGGTCGCTTCAAAGGGGAGAGGAGAATCCTTTATAAAGGGTTAGGATGGGCGAGAACTCCGCAAACCCTAACTGCCGTAGCCGCACGAACTCCGCAAAACTCTAACTGTCTTGTTTGGCTCCGGTTGCTTCTTCGTTGGGCCGTCGAGGTAAGATTGGGCCACAACCCAACAATCTTCACCTTAGACCAATTTGCACCACCAACTCTCGAACACCGCCAAAGCATCCCAAAGGGTGATGCCCCGAAGGGCAGAGCCCCAGAGGGCAATCAAATGCTGTGAACACCAATTAAGTGCAAGCAATGCGCAAACTTAGCTATAGGGAGAAGCTTAGTAAGCATAACTGCATCTCTGAAGTATGGACCTTCCTCACAACTATCTCCCCTGCAGCAACTGTATCTCTGACATAGTGATATTTAACACTGATGTGCTTGGTCTTTGAATGATAGGCGTCATTCTTAATCAAGTGAGTCGCACTCTGACTATCAGAAAATACTATAGTAGTAGCCTAGTAGTAGCCTGTGGAACTCCAAGTTTAGTAACAAGGCCCCTCAACCAAGTAGCTCCCTTCACACCTTCAGTAGCGGCAACATACTCAACCTCTGTAGTAGATAAAGCTGCAATAGACTAAAGCGATGCTTTCCAAGAGATAGCACCTGCACACAAAGTGAAGATACACCCAGATATGGACCTCCTCCTATCAAAATCACTAGTATAGTCAGAATCAATAAAACTTGTAACATCACATGTAGCAGCTTTGTTCCTATCAAACACCAGATCCTTATCAACAGTACCCTTCATATAGTGAAGGATCCACTTCACAGCCTCCCAATGATCCTTTCCAGGATTATACATATACCTACTTACCACACTCACAGCATGTGACAAGTCAGGCCTAGTGCACACCATAGTATACATCAAGCTACCAATAGCATTCGAATAAGGGACATTAGACATCTTCTCAATGTCCTCCTCAGATTGTGGACAACACTCAACAGACAATCTGAAATATGCAGCAAGAGGTGTAGAAACTGCCTTACAATTACCCATATTAAACCTGTTAAGTACTTTCTCAAGATAGCGACCCTGAGACAAGTACAGCTTACCGGCCTTTCGATCCCTCTGGATCTCCATGCCTAAAATCTTCTTTGCTGCACCCAAATCCTTCATCTCAAACTCCTCACTGAGTTGAGATTTTAACTTGCTGATCAAGGACTTATCCTTGGAAGCTATCAGCATATCATCAACATATAACAGCAAGTAAATAAAAGAACCATCAGAATACTGTCTGAAATATACACAATTGTCATACTGGTTGCGTTTGTACCCCTGTCCAATCATAAAGGCATCAAACCTTGTGTACCACTGTCTGGGAGCCTACTTAAGTCCATGCAAGGACTTCTTCAATCTACAAACCTGTTGTTTCTTCTTGGGAGAAACAAAACCTTCAGGTTGCTTCACATAGATCTCCTCCTCTAACTCCCTATGAAGGAATGCAGCCTTTACGTCAAGCTGCTCCAAATCCAGATCAAATAAAGTAACAAATGTAAGAAGCACTCTAATAGAGATATGTCTAACAATAGGAGAAAATACCTTATTATAATTAATACCTTCCTTCTAGTTGCACCCACGAACAACCAGGCGTGCTTTCCACCTTGCATCTTCAACTCTAGAAATACCCTCCTTTCTCTTATAGATCCATTTGGCAATTAAGGCTATCCGACTTTTAGGTAGCTTACAAAGTTTCCAAGTCCGATTCTTATGTAGGCTCTCCATCTCCTCTTGCATAGCTAGGACCCCATTAGGCAAACTCAGGCAGGAGATTACTTCAAAATAAGTTGAAGGTTCCACGTCTTCAGGAATCTCCTTTGCAACTAAAAGTGCATATGCTATCAGTCCCTCATCATCATTATAGTGAGCAGGCCTCCTGATCTCCCCGCGAGGATGATCACGAGCTAGAGAATAATCAACCTTCACTTGAGACTGATCAGAACTGATAGTATCAGCTTTAGTAACCTGAACCTCCCTATTGGGCTGATCAGTAGCTCCACCTTGAGTTGCAACAGTCTCCACCTCTATCTCTATACTCCTACTACCATCCTCCTGATCACTTGCACTAGTAGAAGAAGCAATATAATTTTTTCCAGAAGATAACATAATAATCTCATTGAAAGTTACATCCCTACTCTGAATAACTTTCTTAGACTCAGGACACCACATGCGGTATCCTTTAGACTCAGATGTATAACCAAGAAACATGCATTCGACAGGCCTTGGGGCTACTTTCCATTATTCACATGGGTATAAACAGGACATCTAAATATTTTCAAAACAGAATAGTCAATATGATTCCCTGACCATATTTCTTTTGGAATCTGAAAGTCGATAGAGGTGCGTGGTGAATAATTCACCAAATAACAGGCTGTAGAAATAGCCTCAACCCAGAAAGTTTTGCAATCTCAAAGCCCTGCATTGGAGAGCATACAACGAGCTTTCTCCAGTAGAGTCCTATTGATCCATTTTGTAACTCCATTCTTCTGTGGTTTTCCAACCAAAGTTTTGTGCCTAGCTATGCCATTCACTGCACAGAACTCATTGAACTCTGACTTAACAAACTCAAGACCATTATCAGTCCCAAACTTCTTAATCTTTCTCCCAGTCTGGTTCTCAACCAGAACCTTGAACTTTTTAGACATGGAGAATGTCTCGTTTTTCTGTCTCAAGAAGTAAACCTAAACTTTGCGTGAAAAATCATCAACAAAAGTCAACATGTAGCATTTACCTCCAAGAGAAGGAACCTTCAAAGGACCTCACAGATTAGAATGAATGTAATCAAGAATCCCTTGCGTACGGTGCTTCCTTGTAGAGAAACTTACCCTCTTCTGTTTCCCAAAGACACA